>VDFB02362051.1:0-41864 GCA_007258455.2 Sequoia sempervirens
AAATTTTTGAGAGGGAACTAGTCTTGACAAATCACTAGAGTTCCCCCCACCATTGAATGACATCCAATCAAACTCTGTCAATTAAAAAAGCAACACCTTAAAATCCATTGCCAAAGATAAATATGTTGTGGGAACCACGCCTTTTCAAGAATAGACAAAAAGGGGGAGAAACATGGCACACCTACACTATTTCTAGGGACACTTAGAAAGTTAGAAGTGACAACTTCTTAAAATCATGAATATTGTTGATCTCTCGCTAACAAATTAGCTCAATGGCTGAAGCACGCAGTTGGGGTTCCGCCCACCACAAATGACACTCTATCATGATGTCTCCTCTATGACTCCCAAAGGAATCTAGGATCTTTTAAGACTCACTTTTTAGTACAAAGATTCCCCTTTGGACCCCATCCACCATTAATTTCCACAGTCAAAGATAAATATGGTGTGGGAACCACCCCTTTTCAAGAATAGACAAAAGGAGAGAGATATGGGGCGGACCCACACTATTTCTAGGGACCCATGGGACATACAATTTCTTAAAATAACACCCACTGTTGATCTATTACCAAAAAATCAGTCCAACAGCTGAAGCACTTCAGCTGGCATTCTACCCACTACAAATGACACTATAATTGATATCTATTCTCTATGATTCCTGAGGGAATCTAGGATCTTTTATGACCACCTTTTGAGCACAATGATTCACCTTGGGTCCCATCCACCATCTGTTTCAAATCAGGTAGTGGCCTACAATCAGATTGTTAAGAATACTGAGAGTGCTTCCCATATCATTACAGTTGGGGCTACAAGTCTACACAATCATGGTACTTAATGATCTGAAGATCAGGTTCGAGTCTAGGTTTTCAAAGCAGTTGTGAGTAAAGGAGGAACAACCATTGATCAAGCACCTACATTAATGATCTGATGAACTTAGCACCAATAGACATGACTTTTGTGCTTAAATTGTGTAGTTTATATCAGTATACATGTCACACTTCTACTGCTCCTTTTGATTGTATATATTATATGAATCTTTGAACCTTTGTAAATATTTTTAGTCTTTAGAAAATCTCTAATCCTTAGAAGCTTTCTAGCTCCTCATATCTTTGTTAGAATTCTAGTCTTAGTAATTACTTTAGCTGCAAATATGCATGTTGTTAAGAGTCCTCGGGTGGTTCTTCAACCCCAGCTACTGTTGGAAATGCAAGTTTTTTTGTTTGTAGTTTTTTTGTGGTTTTTGCAGTATAAATGAAATGGTGCGATTTTGATAATAAATGCTTGGAAAATATGAAATAAATACCAGAAGACTAGATATGAAAGAATACAGCTTAGAATCTGAAGATAGATGATTTATTAATCTTTCAGAACATTTACAACTGCGAGAATCAAACATGCAAGTAAAAGGCAATCTATTTATTGAGGAACCTGGATGAGCTTGCAGTCGCCTGAAAAGAAGCCTATGATGGTGCGGCCAAATGAAATAATGCAGTTTCCCACCTCAAAATCAATGCATAAGCTTCTGAAACCTTAGGCACCACCTCTGGAAGAAAGATTGACCAAAAAGGCAAGGCATTTTTGCTTGTGGAGAAAAGTACGACTTTCTGCTGCAAAAGTATGGCCTGAAACCAACAAGTACAAATCCGTACGGCCTTGGGAAAAGTGTCAAATGAACACTGTAAATCGTCCCTGAAGAAGAATCTCTTTCTGGAAGAAATCGATTCTACAAACCCCTGTCTGTAACTCACAAATATGCTCTGTATGACTTCTGAATGAAGCCACTCTGATTGACAAGCTTCAACTGATCTTTCACAGCCTCAGTATGTTTGATTATGAAGAGTTGACGTTCTCCAAAACCTGATTGTAGAAACCCTTGTTTCTCCAACTCCAAATGCTCTCATAGAGAAAAGACAAAATTTGAATAATCAATCAATAATGAGTTCTATTTTGCCTTTTAGAAATAAATACTTCATCAAAGAAGTTGACACTCTCAAAAAAGCAAGTTAAATGAGCATTAAATGATTAATAAATTTCACCCCTTTTGACTTAGGCAATTTAATTAATAAATGGTGTCCTTTTTCAAATGGGTAATGAATACTCATTTAATATTAATATTATCCCTTTATTATAAAGTATTAAATACTTTATAATTCGCCATTAATAATTAATACTTTAATATTTCATTTAATTGACTTTATATTATAAAGTCAATTTAATAATCATTTAATAATTATCAAATGCTCCAATATTCTCCGTTTGCTCATCAAACTGTCAAATTGGGTCGAAACTGGGATGACCAACTGAACTAGGTGCCCTGCCAGAAATAGTAACCCCCGTTGGCCTGACTTACTATAAACAGTAAGTGCCTGAATATCACTCTGTAAGTCTCTGCAAAGGCCCAAACCTGAATCAACTGATGGAGTAATGTCCCAAAACTCAGGATAACTGCCAAAAGCAACCCTCTAATCACATTGTCAGCCTACGAGGGTCCGAATGATAGGCTAACCCCTCAAACACCTAATGCCTAGGAAGGGGACATTACACATGCTTTGGTCTTCAAGGCTCTATGTAATTGTGTATTTTGAAAAAATTAATGGAAGATTTTGTCATTACTCTTAGTTTGGACAGACTTTTGGATAGTTAATATGTTATTTAAAATGTTAATTTCTCATCATTTGAAGTTAGGCTAGATTTTATTTATCATAGGGAATACAAGATAGAGTAGTTGTTATGTACTTCCTTTCCTATCAGAAAGAATTGCGATCAACTATCTTGGCACACCTCATCTCCTTTTTCTCTTTAAGAGTAGTTAATAACTATTACTTTCAACAAGGTAGAATTTATTGTGTATCAAGATAGAGGAGCCAACATACTCCAAGAATTGGATTGAATAAATCCAACAACAAAAAAGGAAGAACTTTACTTCTAATGAAAAAGTTTAAAGGGAAAATATGGTCAAAGGTTGAATATAACTGAAAAGTTCTGGAAGATAGTCCAAGAAATCTCACTATCCTAGAACTATATTGGTTAGCAAAGATCATTCATATCTAGTTAACCTTCTAAGGAAGTGGTGACACACTAGCGTGTAACAAAGTAGATTGAGCATGTGAAGGTCACGAAGGTTGGTTTAAAGAAACACAGGTTGGGTTATATCTTGTGTTAAAACTTGTTTCAACCCACGAACCTTAATAACATTAAAATACATGATTAACACCAAATTCTAGTCCACAATGGATTATAATGTCTCATGGTAAAATCAAAAGAAAAGATGGAATTTCAGGTAAAATTATGAAAAGGAAGCTCCTACCTTGAAAAGTATATCTCTTGAGCATTTTGGTAACATATAATATGCCAGTAAATGATTAAACTTTAAACAGATAATAAAGATCACAAAAATGATACATGAAAATCTCAAAACAGGGCAAACATAATGAGGTCGATGATAAATCAAGCCACACAAGTGTGACTGTAATAACCCTGACCTAATTTTGAAACCAATTTTTTCTAATTTTCACAGTTTATGATGAATAGGCATTTTGTCGAATAGTTTGCAAACCAACCGTTCTGTGTTTATTTCAGCTTGTTTTGGAGAAATATCATGGATAGTTAATGTAGTATCACTTTTCTAATAATAATTCCTTCATTCACACAAGATTAGTGCATAAGAACTTGAATAGAGAATTTTCTTATATTACTCTATATTGCTATTACCAAATAACATGCACGGAAAATTTCATACAGCAACAGTAACATTGTTAAACCTTAATATTTTAATAACAATTTGTTGACCTGGACCAAAGAGTAGTCAACAATCTAAAAAATTCTTCCTTGTCTTTCCTCAAGGATATACGGCTGCTTCTTTGCATAGTACAGCTCCCATAAAATGTACGGTACCTCCAAAAAGGGTTGACTTCTTTAAAGGAGGCAGCGATAGGAATTTAGGAATTTTCACGTCTCATCATTCCCATCGCACGAATCAAAAGGTGGTTCACATCTCAAATCATGAAGGGAAGATTTGGTATTAGCTCCGTAAGTCCTCTCTGCAAACCTGATGACAAAGTCCCTATCTGATAGCAAATGGAGGTAATCTGATTTCATTCCCTCCAAGGCATGTTAGATAGTTTGCAGACTTGATATAGAAGTCCCAACTACCACCCCTTTTTGTCTTTCTTCCAATTGAGCTGACCACAGGAGGTATTCAACAAAATTGTGTGATATCAAAGCGAGATAAGGTTTGGACAACCTTATCTTCAGTGAATTTCAGCTACTCCTTTAGCTCGCAGGATTCACTAGGCTTAGGATTACAATCAGCCTCAACCAAAACATTTTCTGATTTGCTTACAAGTGTAGGAGATATGCTCCCACTAGATTATGCCCTGCAGTCCTCATGTAAAATGAATGGAACAGCATTATGGGCCAACACACTAGCCTCATAAGAATCTGCCTCCTCATCACAAGACGCACCAATGGCAATCTCTACATCACCAATATAGAGACTTGTGCCCCTATCACTTGTGGATGCATGCACTTCACTATTGGCTAGTCCACAAGGTGTATGCACAACTTCCTCTTTCGTATCTATGTCTCAATCCCTCAATTGGCTCTCCCACAAAGGTGCCTCATGATCTCCATGATGCAAGTTGTGTGTATAGTCGGAAATTTCAGAATCATACCTATCCTCAAACCCATGCAAATTTGAAAGCTCCTCGTGCTTAACCATCATAGGGGGTTCTTCCCTCAACCCATGAGTACCATTCTCATCCTCAAGTGTTATGGAAGCCATAGAAGATTGGATTTTTGCTGTGGATGATGATGATTGAGCCAAGCTCAACTCCTCACAAAGCTCATCAATCTGAATCTTTGATTCTTGAAGGACCATTTGAGTGTTCTTTAAAGAATCCTTGGTAACCTTAAGCTCATAGGAAAGCTTGTCCACTTCCTCTTCTTTCCCTTTCAGCGCATCAAAATAGATCTCACTCAGCATGAGAAGGTTTTCTATCAAAGAGTAGTTGTAGGTAATTTGAATTTATTACCACTAATGCTTCCCTAAGTGCCTGTGAATCAAAAAGGGAAAGTTCTCCATCAAGGTCCATATGTACCCCTGAAGACCAACAACATTTTTCCATCAACTTAAGGGTTCCATCAAAGTGTGTAATGGTTGCAATAATCTGGTCTTCGTTTGCCTTCAACAGTCCTACCAAATGATAGGACTCCTGAGACCTATCAACCTCATTCAAATTTTATGATCCGTAATCAACATCATGCAATACAAAATCAGATTTGTTATCAAAGTTCATAACCATACCAACAATGTGTAATGTCCTTGTTTTTCAACACGCTTAAATAATATTAATATATTTAACCTGACAAAAGTACAAATATAAAGGTAATATTAAATGGTTATAAAGTGACATTGAGACATATTTTAATGATAAATTAATAAAGTCACTTTATAATATTGAGTTAAGTGATTTAGGCAGGAAAACCCTAAAAAGGTTAAAAGGCATTATAAAAAGTAGTTGAGAGCTCATTCTCTCATATTCTGGATTATTATTTCATTTGGGGTTTGAAGTTTGGAGGAGCTCTTTGGAGTTCAAAGCCCTAGGAGGGTTATCCTACGGGTTCCAGTTTCGGTGGTGAAAGATTCCTCCCTAGCTGGAGTTGGCAAATTCATTTAGGGTTCACATGTGCACATTCAAACAAATTTATGAATCTCCTTCGGAGATAAATTTGAAGAATAGCGATTATATTCAGCTTGTCTGAGAAGCTAAGTTTCTGAAGTTTCAGTTTAAGGGTTTTGAATAATATTCTTATTTATACCTGAGTTTATTACTGCAAAATCAGAAGTTATTAATCTGCTACTACAGTGACGTGAATAGTGCAGCTACAGTGTTGCTGCAATAACAGTGAAAAACGTGGATTATTGAGGAAAAACGTCATTTTCTGAGGCAGGTCGAAGGGTTTTCTGTCAAGGGCAATTACATATCAGTCTGGATGCCTTCACTAATCATATTCAGAAGCTTGTCGTGAGGATTCAAATACTCAAGAACTCCTTTATCAGACAGTATTCTCTGCTGCACACCCTAGTGTGGACTTTCTGAGTGATTGGAAGCTAAACGCATATGCATACAGAAGAATTGATACATACAAGTTGGGTATTTGCTGTTGGTAGTATATTCTGGGCATCTTAGATACAATACATTCACCTCAGACTTCAGCACTTCCTATTCCAGGTCTGAGTCTGTCATTATTTCGTTGTACCTTGCATTGTAATGATCAAACCCAATACTTGCTATTATATATCCAATCTGCTCAGTCTATTTCCGTCTGAAGGAAGTCAATGTAAACGCTGTCATTGCTTATACTGGTGAGGCACAAAGTTTGTTGTACACCCTGAGTCTGGTATTTACTCAGTATTGCATAGTGTGTCTGAAAGTTAATTTTGTTGTAGCGTTCATAGTGAATGTATATAAAAATCAGACTTCATAAACCTTTTAAGGTGCTGTTATAAATTTGGTTTTATTATTACACAGAACTATGCATTGTGAAGAATTGCCAAGTGTCATCTAACATAGTGTATTTCTCAGGAAAGTCCCTGTAATCAGTTTGCATCACAATGTCTGAGTTGTATTCAGTCCTAGAATCGATTGATTTGTAAATCTGAGTGTCTATGAGTGTTATAGGCACTGCTGTAGCTACAGAGTAAAGTATAGAACCATTGTGTTTAACCCAACTTCTGAATTATTACCTAGCTGTTGTAATTCTGGGTCTGCTGCTCTTTAGTTTCAGTCTAGAAGCACTCAGAATTTCTTGTAATAACTGCTGCTACAGTCATATTTATGATGCTATGTTTTGTAATGCGATGCCAATGTAGACATGGTGTGTCTAGGACGTGATGAATGGTCTAAAATCTCTGCTTCAATCATTTAATATTCATTTGCCTACCAATATGGTACTTCTGTTCATGAAAGTGCAAAACCAGTGATATATCCATATGTTGCACATGACTATATGTTGAGAATCATCTTATCTTACCATGTTAATGCTCAAAATATCTAATTGTGCAAGCTCAGTTAGTATTCTCTTAATTGACAAATGAAATATGTCATATTAAGTGTTTGGGAAAATTTATTGTTCAAAATAGCTAGGGACACTACACAATGCCATCAATGTCGTCCCTAATGCTCAACTATGTAGATGAAGTTGGAACAGCAGTATGGTCAAAAGTAGATCCATCCCAAGCAGGATCCACGTCATACATAGGGACCATCACAAACCCAAATCCCACATGCTAAAATGTTGTTTGCTCTGTGCAGCGAAAATGTGATCACTGTATTCCTCATGATTAGTGCCCTTTGTGAATAAATCATTCTCCAACTCCCAAGTATAGGCATCATGATACTCACTCCCCTCCATAGGCTTGGTTTGAGGTTCCAACCAAACACCACCTTTATCATCATCACTGAAATTAAATGTAGAACTGTCTATCATTAGCTGATCTGAAGGCTCCATCATATCTGCTCACAATATGCCCATCATTAGGTGTTGAACCATGAGGTGTACCATACTGAAATCCGATCTCTTTACCTGCTGCAACATCTTTTCCCTAACTGAAAATTGCACCTTCAAATGAAGATTGCTCCTCGGGTGTGGCTGCAACAGATGACTAATTTTTTTATTTGTCAACCTCCATGCATGTTGATTGATTTTTATCTTCCCCATGATCACTTGTAGGCTGCAAGTCACAAACAAGAGCTTCTTCTCCTTGCTCTAACCCTTCTTCAAGGTTAACTTCTGATTTTTCTTCCATCATTCTTCTAATGTACTTTACTAAGCCCACCTTTCTAGGTTTCAAGGTTACAACTAAACTCAGGAAATCATTAAAGGAAACCTGTGTTTCAAACCCATCAGGCATGCTTTGGTGCTCTTCATAGAGTTGGATAGCTTCCTGTTCATAACTCCTCTTAATTAGATCTTCAACCCTGCTGAAACCCATTAACATAACTCTGAATTTTTTTTAAACTGAATCACCCAATAGGATGGCAGGAACTTGGGCTCTAATACCATTGTAATGTCCCACCCTAGTTGGAAAAAATTCTTTTGCGATTTTGTTCAGTTTGACATATGAGACATTTTGTCAAACATTTATAATGCATGGAAACAATACCACTGTTTGGAGTTGCAAGTATATCATGCAAGTAAATTCACCAATTATCCAAGATTATTTCACAGAAGATAACTACCCCAAATGTTGCAATTCTTCAGTAAAGAATTCATCCATACAACAATAAATATATATACTGACAACAGCAATATAATCTCTATTCATCAGAAATATTATAACATTGCAATCACGCTACAGAGATAACAGATCTGAGCATCTAAATATCACTTTGCTGACTTATATTGATTTCTTGTATGTTGCTACACCTAGTATAAAGGCACCACGGCTATAGAAGAGAAATGGTTGTTGTTGTGGATGACTTCACCCTTATAAAGAAGCGCCCAACACACACAATCACACCTGCAAGGTAACCACGGCCAACAAAGAAGTATGTGACTGTAACAAAGGAACCCACACCCTACAATAACTTTCATGACCAGGCAAAACTCCCATGACTCAGACAAATAGCCCCACGCCTCCACAATGTATGGTAATCAGCTCCCACTATGGAGGTTAAATGCTACACAAGTATAGTAGTTGCCATAATCTCAAAAATTCCCACGCCAATCCAGGTATGAAAGAAATTCCCACGCCAATCTAGGTATGAAAGACCCTCTTCAAACCCTATGCCCAAGCCAGAAAGAGTTCTTCACATCACCAACAATATAAATGTCATGTCCATCGACTAGCGGTATAAATGAACTTGTGCAACCGTCCAACACTAAGGATAAACCCTCAAACTGATATGAAGAAATAATAATATGATATTTGAAACCCTTAACAACCAATCAAACAACCTTTGCAACACAAGCACAACCCTTGAATGGAGTTATCCGTGAGCAGCCTTGGGGGATCTTTCACTCCTGTAGCATGTTGTTCCTCATGAAGCTTTTTGTCCTCAAGAAGCCATGGTTTTTCAGACTTTCCAGACCAACCAACGAACCCTTATCAATTTTCTCCAAAACATGAATATGCAAATGAGCTCACAAAAGGGCTTTTATATTTCCCTCCAATTCCCACACCCAAGTTGGCAATTTAAAATTATTTTATTTAATTTATTTCCCACCTTATATCTCCTTTAAGTTGGTGTCACTTTATGAAATAAAATAATCTTTTAAAAAGACCCCTTATATCACCTTTATCATAAAGTCATTAAAATATATAAATAATGCATAAAGTTAAATATATTAATTTCTTTATTATTAACGTTATTTAAACTTAATACACATGACCAAGATAAATGCCAAAATAACTCCATAGTCAGAAACCACCAACTTTCTTGATATAGAAATACTGCCAACGGACTCGGACGTTGAACCCCTGTGACTTCCTAAAAATAGTATGGACAAAGTGTCAAAATCAAACTCTGGAAGGTACACAACAATAACCCTAGAAACACTGAGCTAGAAAACACCAATTGAGCACAAATGGTTGACTATCCAATCACAAACACTCTCAGAGAAGCCTCCTAACGATCCTGTTAGTTTGTAATATCCCCCTTAGTTTTTTTTTTTTTTTTTAACACAAGAACTTCACCTGCTAACATTAGCTTGATGAAAGACAAGCAAACTGGAATGCAACCCTTCACTTTTTGATCACTCAGATCCTGAAGTGGGCTAGGTGAGAGCATACGGTGTAAGGGGATCTGTTAGCTAAACTGGAAAAGCTGGAAATACAATGATATTGGCAGCAAGCCAACTAATATTAAAAATGAAAGTACTTAAGCGGCAAGCCAGCCTCTTCCACTTTTCAGCAAGCTACAATGAAAGTAAATGGAAATGAAATTGCTTAGGCGGCAAGCCAACCTCTTCCACTTTCCAGCGGGTAACAAACAAAAAGTAAACTAGGCGGCAAGCCAACCTCTTCCACTTTTCAGTGGGAATAGAAAGCAAAGTGGAGAGATGGAAAGAGCCAATCAATACTACTGAATCAACATTACAATATCAAGATCTTATGCACTGAAACAGAGATATTCTTATCAACTTGAAAGCCCAAATGTTAAACAATACCCTCCAAGGCAAATACAAAGATAACAATCAAGAAAATATGAAAAATGAAGGAACTACCAGGTCTGATACAAAATTGCAACGTTCTAATTTTTAGACTAGCAAGCCCTAGAAACACCAAAATGCTTGTATCTCCCTCAAACCTTCTCTGAATGACCCCAAATAGAAAGCAATAGATGCCTAGAGGCTAGGCGTCCAATCTCCAACAACAAAACCACTCCAAACAGCACTTATTATTTTAGCACCCATCCCAAGGCACGAACAATAGGTGGTATAACCTCCTTGAGAAGGGTGACCTCAAGTAAAAATCAGCTACACCTTCTAAAATCACCAAAACAGGAGCATATGGGCGCCCAAGAGCTAGGAATCCAATGAGTCAATACCCACAAAAATCGCTACACTCCTCAAAAAGATGTAAATCAAAACGTGTTACAGCCATACTCTAAACCAGCAACATGAAAACTAAAGAAAACACACCAAAATGAGCAAAAACTAAAAGCAAACTCACTACCACACCAAAATCAAAAAACATCGAATGAAGCCATCTCCGTTGAAGCTCTATCTATAACCTCAAAGTGAAGAAGCAGTCACTGATCAACTAGGATCTATGTCTCAAGCCCGAAACTGAGAAAGGCTAGGAGGTATTCCAACCCCGAAGCAAGAGTCTAGATAAAATCCGACAACACTTCGTTATAAGATCAATAATGGATACCAAATGAAAAGGCAGAGGGGTTTATTTATAAGCTAAAAACCTAGAAGTTTGAATTTTCTTTACCCTCCAAAAGGGACACCACATTTGGAGCAATATTATGCTTAATAAAAATCACTTTATCCTTCATACTTGGCGTCCAACTTGAAAAGGCATTAATATTAACTTTAAAATGTATTTTTCTCCAACATAGGTGTCCAAGTCAAGAGTCCCCCCTTTTAAACACAACTTCAAGTTATAATGCCTAGAAATGGGGTCCAAAAGCAATATTAAAATATAACATAACTTAAATTATTGAACTTTCCTTTTCGAGCTCCAAGAATGTTGGAGAAGCCTTGCCAAAAGCAGTACCTTTGCCGATTTAATTATGTGTTGAACAGACTACTGCCTACAGCCAAAAATAGCCTATGTTCCACCGGCGTCGGGGGCCGGGGACATCGGAGATAGAGACGGGGGCGGAGAGGGACAAAGGGGCCTCAATTTCGGGCAACGGCGGGGGCCCGGTGGGGGCAGAGTTGTATATACTATATACTATACATATGGTACTTAAAATGCTAGTTATGAAAAGATGTATAAGACTATTAAGAAGTAAAATAGCAAAATTGAAATACTAAATTAGTACTTGAACATTGAACATTGAATATTGAAGTTTTCAGTATCGAATGATGAATTACTAATTAGAAATTAGAATAGTAATACTCAATACTACAATGTAACAATTGTTGCATCGGCAAATGGAAGATTTCTATTATATTATATCAAAAATATCTGATTATAAAGATGATTACAATGAGTAGCATGATTATATGATATCAAAACAAGTACAAAATCAAAATGTCAAAATGACAAAATGTAGTGAAGGAGGCAGAGGCCTCTAATCATCCCTCGGGAGGTCGGCAAACTCCTCATCACTAGAACCACTGGACTCCTCAAGGTCAAGATCCGCCAAAGGAACACCAACCAACCCTATATCTGAAGCATCCTCATCCTCATCAATCTGTGATGGCTCCTCTGGCTCTACATCCCATCGTGCTGCTGGGCTCTCCTTGTACACACGTGTCCTGCGGTCAGTGATACGCAAGGCACTATGTACAGCCACTAGCTTCTCTGCTCTCCTAGAGGTAAGTCTATTCCTCTTAAGAGAGTGGATGAAGCTATAAGTAGACCAGTTCCTCTCAGAAGCTGAAGAACTAGAAACCTGGGACAGCAAACAAATGGCTAGTGTGGTAGTCAGTGATTTCGGTCCATGACAAGTCCACCACAAAATCGGATCCTCCTGTGCCATAGTTCTTATGTCCGCCTTTGCTGCAGCCTTATAACCCCTAAGAGTAGCAAATTTCGTCCACTCAGTGCGAATGTTGCCAGCAGCTTCAACATCATACATCCTATCAATGCATCTGAAGAACCCTTCCTTCACCTCATCATCCTGAATCGGTGTAACTCTCCCAGGCCTAGGCATGTACCACTTCGGATTCAATGCATAAGCAGCCATGTGCAAGGGAGTGTTTAGGCTGTCCCATCTACGCTGAATAATAGGCTGAATGTAAACATTGTAGAACGCTAAAGTGGGGTCCTTCTCTCGCACAACTGCCCTCATCTGACCAAGCATAGAATCAATGCACTCATACACCTCCCCAAGGTTAGGTGCATCCCCATCCCCATATCTGATGACCTGTACAACTGGTGTAATGATGGTGACAATATATTTTGCATCATGCCAAAATGCATCACTCTTCACTATCTCCTTCACCCTCTTCCCCTGCTCTGTCCTGGACCCATCCCAACGATTCCAGTCTTGTGTCATAACCATGACTTGCAGTGGCTCTTGCAACTCAAGCATTCTCTCCAAAAGAATGAAATAGGATGCATATCTGGTCTCAACTGGTTTCAAGAACTCCTTCGCGAAGCTCCTGAAGATGGCATGTGAAGTGTGGTGGTTGCAGATATACATCTGCACATCTCTAGCATTGCTGACCACTCCTCTAATCCACTCAATCTTCCCCATGTCCTTGAGTGCATTGTCCATGGCATGCACACAACATGGAGTCCACCAAATGTGTCTGTATGATGCCTCTATAAGCCTCCCTGCAGCTCTGCACACATGTGCTGCATCTGTCACTACTTGGACCACATTTTGTGGCCCAATCTCCTCAATAGCTGCCCGAAGGATCTCAAACTGAAAATCAGCATCTTTTCGATGCCCTGAACAATCAACCGCCCTGAGAAAGAATGGCCCCTCTAAGCATGTAACTATAACATTGATGAGTGGACGATGCCTAATGTCCGTCCACCCATCCATAACTATGCTACATCCAGACTCCTCCCAACATGCCCTCATCGTCTCCATCAATGAATTGATCTTGGCATAGTTGTTATCCAAGATCGTGGTCCTCAATTTGTGCTCACCTGGTGGCACATATGATGGTCCTCCCTTCGCCACCATCGACATCATCTCCTTATAATAAGGAGAGCGAGCTACATGGAATGGGATTCCATTGGCAAAAAAGAACCTGCCAATGGAATCATCTATCTGATCCCTCAGGTGCACATTAAATAAATCAGCTATGGGGTTAGGCTGACTTTGCATCTTGCGTTTCCCCTTGCCCTGTTGTGATTCAGCCATAGTGCTATAAGTGGATGACGGTCCTGAGGCTGACCCTGACAATGTTCCTACTCTCTGATGCAATGTAGGAGTAGAAATATGTGGCTGCCTCTGCATTTGCTGCTCCTGAATCTGCTGAATAGTCTGAATATGTTGCCTACCAGACAAGGTAGTAGGCATTGGAATTGCCACGTCATCTGGAACACCCCAAAGCTTGTTGAACTCAATTCTGTATTTCAAATTTTTAGCTTTCTTCAAAAAATCGCATGCTCTCACACCCTTTCTTGGCCAAAAGAGGAAGTGTGCATTAACTCTGGTGATGCTCCCAAACCAATCATCACCACAAATGTTGCATTTTCATTTCCTCGTACCACCAGTTGATGACGTTGGGGCTGTTATTCTTGTTGCAAATTGTTTGATAGGAGATTTGGGATCATAAGGACCCCTAGCCCACTCTGCCAAAAGCTGGGAAGGGCAATCAGTAGAAACTGGTGCACTAGTTATGGAACTAGTATGCCCTTTTGGATTTGACCCATGCTCACCCCCCTCATTGTGCTCATCCTCATGCTCAGGTTCATATTTTGATTGGCTTGCACTATGAGAATCAGTTTCCATCTCATGCTCACTCATTTCATGACTATGGGAGCTCATTTTGACACTGCATTTCACAAAATGAAAAAAAATTCAATAAACACATAGTTTCAGCCTATGCCCTACTTTAAAATTAAAAAATAAAACTCTATATTTTAAATTTTTCAACAAATTTTATATTGCAAAACAAAATCTAAGATTCTAAATTAATTTAGAAACTAGAAAATGGAACAACAAGAATTTAGAATTTAGAAATGAAATAAGAAAAATTAAAAAATGAAACAACAAGAAATGAAAGAACTTAGAACATTGAAAATCAGAAAATAAAATAAAAAATAAGTTAAAAACCCTACCTTTTGCTTGAAAAATCTCTTCAACAAGGTGAAGAATCTTCCTCCTCTTCTTCTTCTTGCTCCTTGACACTCCTTTTTCACTTGCAATCACTCCTTTCACTCCTCCAATCACTCTTTCCTCAGCCTTCACTCTTCTTCTTCTTGCTGTAGCAAACAAGTAGAAATGCAAATGTGAATAAAAATGAAGATTAGAGGGCCTTTTGAAGGCATGTTAGAGTTTAGATGGGCCCCACATGCCCTTAGGGTTCGAATAGAACCAATAAAATATTAAAAAAATGTTTTAAATTTTTTTTTTTGTGCCTTTTTGTTCGCTTACCGAGGGGGTAACGTCCCTCTCAACAATGCCTAGGCATCTCCGGCCAAGCGGTGGGTGAAGATGTGGGAGCATGTCCCCGTCCTGGGGATGTCCCGTTCGGAGGCGCTAGAATAGAGGGGACCGTCCCAGGGTTCCTTGAAAATAGCATCTTGCTAAAAATAGTGACTCCAAACTTGGTTTGAGCGCAAACTGGGTAGCCGTCGTAACTTACTAAAAGTAGTAAGTCCAAAAATATCCTCTGATGAAAATGCATGTCACAACCCTCTGAAGCCCTCTGAAAACCCAGAAATACCCAGAAGACAAACTGCCCAACTCCTACATGCAACCCCTGAAAACTCAGAAGGAAACCTACTAGAAAAAAAGGAAACACTAATTCTACCTCCAACTAGCCTCCAGGCCTCCGAAAATAGGCTAACAGTCACTGGAAGGTGTAGGGCTAAAAATGGGGACATTACAGTCCGTCCTTCCCAAAGATTGTTTGTCCTCAAGCAATGCCACCACAACTCCAAAAATATTAGACTGATCCATGCAAAACCAAGTAGGATCCCAGGGTCCCATGTCCATCTCAAGAAGGACCCACCATGTTGATGCTACACCACTTTGATCACATGCGTGAAACCATCGTGCCAAATTTGCACTATCCTCCCCTGTAACCCCAAAATGTTACCATCCACAAGACTCAAGTTGAAAAACCTGGGAGGCCTAAAATCAATACCTTGCAACATCTCTTGCCCAAACAACTCTGAGAAGTCCATATCTACAATGCCACTGCCTATCACAATCTTGGGCAATAGGAAGGAAAGTTTGCTCAACTCAAAACCATACTCCTCGGCATATCTCCTCATGGTGTCTAGCAAAGCCACAACTGCATATGTGACTCCCTCAAATCTTCTCGCTAAAGGGAAAGCCATCCCTCGCAAGAGATCAACAAATATATCATCATAATACCTCACACAACCATGAAGACTTCTGAAAACTCTATATGTTCCAACTCCAAGAGTCTCGGAGTGATGAACCAAAACAAGCGGAGGTTTGCTGTCCCAATCATAAGTACACGAGAATGTATAAGAATAACCACTGGTTAGAGCTTGAACACTATCCAAACACGGATTTTGATTGCCCCAACTCGGCATTCTTCTCATTTCAGACCATAAATCATTCATGCTAGGAGACTATAAAGTCGAAAAGTACACCAGCTGCCCACCAAGTCTAAAATGGTTGACTTGAGATCTCATTTTAGGAAAATCAGCACCCAAGAAGATGAACAGCTATTGCAACATTGAAAATCATCATCCAAAATAACACATTTGCTCATGTTCAAGGCTGGAAGAATTCTCTCTAGAGACTCCAACACCACATAGAGCCATTTTTTGCTCAAAATATCTCTCCAATCCATTGGTGGGAATGTTAATGGACTCATAAGGTGGCTGCAATGAGAGAGGACAGCAACAATTTTCCCATGCATACAATCCTGGGCACAGGAAACCTCTCCCAAAGTGAGACCACCATGCTTGTGTTGCGCCACTCTGGTGATCATGTGTGCTTCATCAAAAAGCATCTTCTCCCCAAAAATTTCTCATACAAAACACCAAAGAGCCATAAACAATTTGCTCCCCCATGGCATACCTTATTACTCCCATTATAAACTCATCCTCCTACTTCCTATGGAAGAATATGACTATTTTAGCCTTTGTTTGCAAATCAATCATGAGAACATCACCATCTAAGTAGCTAAGAACAATTGGTGTCTCCATGCTTCGTCCCAAAGAAGGATAAGCATATGTCAAAACAATTGCTAATCTGAGAATTAGATCATCAAGTGAGTGAAAATCATGTTTAGGGCCTAGGCCCTTGTCTTTCCACTCCCTTAGGCCAAATAAGCTTTGAACTTGCATTATCTACTGCTGTTCTAAAAATTTCAGCAAACTCAAAATCTCTTCTTGGAAACTCCTCAAGGTTAGGCATGATGTAGCCTCCATGTTTCAACACACCTCGTGCGTACACTTCATCTTCAACCTCACTAATGCATTCATTATCAAGCAGCCTCAAAAGTTTACCAATCACCAAGTGTGACATGTCCTCATGGTTTGATTTCAAATCATCAAAAAGTGGAAAACTACACTCTATCTCATGCTTGGAAACTTCATCAGATGCTTCATCCTCCATCACAAAGAGTGGATTATCATAAATTGACTCAGCACCCACTTCAAAGTGAGGATTGTCAAGAATTTGGAAGTCATCCCTTTCCTCTTGCTCAACTCCATCTCACTGATCCAAATCTGCACATGCAACTTCCAATTTTCTTGTGAAACTTTCTAGATCACAATCCTCACGAAGACTATCAAGCTCACCAATTACTTGTTTGATTTCTTTAGCTCTTTGTTCATTCTCTTGCTCCCTGAAAAGTTTGAAATCAGCAAGCTGATCTTTTGCATCCTTAAGTGCCATCTGGGTATCTTCTAACATATCCTTTGTTGATTTGAGCTCAAGAGTAAGCTCATCAACCTTTCTCTCTTTTCCTTGGAAGGCACCAATGGTCTTCTTCGCAATTTCGAAGGCATAATCTCCATCCCTAACTCCTTTCCGTCTCTCATCCACTTGAGCCTTCCAATAGAGTTTTTCAATCAAACTATGTGTGCAATCAAATCTAGATAGAGCTTGCACTTCATTTTCAACTAGCACCATGAATTGACCTTCCCACTCATAAGTAAGCAAAGATGGTGAACTGCTGAAAGGTTGCAAGTAGAAATCAGAACTTTCATTCTTGCCATCAATGACTCCTTGGCTGTCCCTAGACTCTTGTCCCTCATCACCCACTTGATGACATTGCTCAACACCAAGATGGTAATCAACTCCATCCATTCTTAAATCAGATTTGTGCTCAAGATCACCATTAAACTCTTCATTGTCAGGAGCCCTATGGTCTTCTAACTCTTCTTCCTCCTCACTATCACTTTGATCAAAGGTTAAGGCAGCCCCCAACTCAATCAAAGAGTCACTACTAATCGTTGTTCTAGAAATTTCAATAGCAACAAACTCTTTCTTAGTGGCTGCAACCATCTCAGAGAGGTCCTTATGGAGCTTTGCCTTACAAGCTTCTTTGTCAAAGACATCGTCTTCTCCAATGGAAACCTCATAGCTTACATTGTATTTTGAATTTTGAACATCATCTAGTTCAAAGGGAAATTCATCCCACACAGGTTCCTTGTCATACTTAGGTGCCATCACAGCCGGATCCCAAGTGCTAAAGGGCTGATTGTTCTGATCAAAAGAAATGTGCTCATGGTACTTCTTTTGGGGTGTTGCCTCTTTGAAGAAGTCACTTCTCAACTCACTAATACTGATATCATCATAAGTAGCTCTCTCCAAAGGCTTAGTCTGGAAATCAAACCCAAATCAATCCACCCATGTCATCATCATTGTAATGAGGTAAAGAATCATCACTGTTGGCTGTTTTGAAAACTCTATCCTTTATGCCTTCAATGAGCCCTTCATCTGTAGATATATTATTGATCTCATCATTAGTAGTCACATGCATTCCTAAGAGGTATTCTTGGTTACTTATCATAAATTCATGTGAAAACTTCTGAAAAGTTGGCTCAGCAACAAGAGGAAAATTATCCATCACCAAATTTTCATCATGACTAGGTACAAACACATTTGAATCATCATAAACATCAGCACTATGATAATGGTCATAAGGTGATTCAATGTCACCACCAAAATTACCTTCAACATGCGCTTCATTAGTGAACTCATCACACACCATAGTTCTACTAAAATCTTTTGTGAAGTCATTAGTTTTTAAACCATCATTGGGTGAATCCGAATTAGGATTCAAGACTGTTGTTTTGTTCTTTTCGCCAAACCGATCCTCATCATCACCAATCACATGCAAGTCTAAGGGATTGTTTTGGGGCTCTACCACACACTCCTCATATGTTAAGGTACCTTCTTCAATCTCACAGTCATTCTGATGTGACATGTGCACCTTGCTTGTGCCATCATCAAAGCTTGTTGACTGATTTTTGTCTTCCACATGCTTACTTGTGGGCTGCAAACCACAAACAAGCAATTCTTCTATCTTTGGCCCTTCTTCAACGACAAGTTCTGATTCTTCTTTCATCGTTCTTCTTATGTACTTGACCACACCCAATTTTCCAAGTTTCATTATCACAACAAAATTCAAGAAGGAATCAAAAGAAACCGTGCTCTTAAACCCATCTGTCATGCCTTGATACTCTTCAAGTATTTGTGAAGCCTCTTGCTCATACTGCCTTTTGGTTTGTTCTGCAACTCTACTGAAATCCATTGTGATAACTCTAAGTTTTACTATTCTCCCAACAGGCTGGCAGGAACTTTAGCTTTGATACCACTATAATATCCCCCTTAGTTTTTTTTTTAATTTTTAACACAAGAACTTCACCCGTTAACGTTAGCTTAATGAAAGATAAGCAAACTGGAGTGCAACCCTTCACTTTCTGATCACCTAGATTCCGGAGTGGGCAAGATGAGAGCATACGGTGTAAGGGATTTGTTAGCTAAACTGGAAAAGCTGAAAATACAATGATATTGGCGGCAAGCCGACCAATATAAAAAAATGAAATTACTTAGGTGGCAAGCCAGCCTCTTCCACTTTTCAGCGGGCTACAATAAAAGTAAATGGAAATTGCTTAGGCAACAAGCCAGCCACTTCCACTTTCTAGTAGGTAACAAACAAAAAGTAAACTAGGCGGCAAGCCAACCTCTTCCACTTTTCAGTGGGAATAGAAAGCAAAGTGCAAAGATGGAAAGAGCTGATCAGTACTACTGAATCAGCATTACAATATCAAAATCTTATGCACTGAAACGGAGATATTCTTATCAACTTGAAAGTGCAAATGTTAGACAATATCCTCCAAAACAAATACAAAGATAACCATCAAGAAAATATGACAAAATGAAGGAATTACCAGGTCTGATACATAATTGCAGCGTTTTGATTTTTAGACCAGCTAGCCCTAGAAACACTAAAATGCTCGTATCTCCCTCAAATCTTCTCCGAATGACCCCAAACAAAAAGCAATAGATGCCTAGAGGTTAGGCGTCCAATCTCCAACAAAAAAACCACTCCAAACAGCACTTATTATTTTAGCATGCATCCCAAGGCACATATAGTAGGTGGTATAACCTCCTTGAGAAGGGCAACCTCAAGCAAAAATCAGCTACACCTTCTAAAATCACCAAAATAGGAGCATAGGGGCGCCCAAGAGCTAGGAATACAATGATTCAATACCCACAAAAATCACTACACTCCTCGGAAAGATGTAAATCAAAACATGCTACAGTCAACTCTAAACCAGCAACACGAAAACTAAAGAAAACACACCAAAATGAGCAGAAACTGAAAGCAAACTCACTACCACACCAAAATCAGAAAACATCGAATGAAGCCATCTTTGTTGAAGCTCTATCTGTAACCTCAAAGTGAAGAAGCAGTCACTGATCAGCTAGGAGCTATCTCTCAAGCTTGAAACTAAGAAAGACTAGGAGGTATTCCAACCTCGAAGCAAGAGTCTGGATAAAATCTGGCAGCACTTCGTTATAAGATGAATAATGGATACCTAATGAAGAGGCAGAGGGGTTTATTTATAAGCTCAAAATCTAGAAGTTTGAATTTGCTTTCCCCTCCAAAAGGGACGCCACATTTGGAGCAATATTATGTTTAATAAAAATCACTTTATCCTTCATACTTGGCGTCCAACTTGAAAAGGCATAAATATTAACTTTAAAATGTATTTTTCTCCAACATAGGCATCCAAGTCAAGAGTCCCCCCTTTTAAACACAACTTCAAGTTATAACGCCCAGACATGGGGTCCAAAAGCAATATTGAAATATAACATAACTTAAATTATTAAACTTTCATTTTCAAGCTCCAAGAATGTTGGAGAAGCCATTGCAAAAACAGAACTGCCTCAATGCCAAAATTAGAAACTGTGTGATGAGCTGCTGCCAGACTGCACTGCCAAAAATAGCACTTACTAAAAATAGCATACTGCTAAAAATATTGACTCCAGACTCCGTTTGAGCACAAACCGGGCAGCCGTCGTAACTTAGTAAAAATAATAGGTCCAAAAATATCCTCTGATGAAAATGCATGTCACACCCCTCTAAAGCCCTCTGAAAACCTAGAAAGACCCAACTGCCAAACTTCTATATGCAACCCCTAAAAACTCAGAAGGAAACCTCCTAGAGAAAAAGGAAACCCTAATTTTGCCTCCGACTAGCCTCTGGACCTCCAGAAATAGGCTACGGTCACTGGTAGGTGTAGGGCTAAAAATGGGGACATTACATAGTCCACAGGAACCAAGTGATAGACTAACCTCAGCAACTGATGACTGTCTAGGAAAAGGGGACATTACACACCCAAACTCCATCTAGAGCATCATTATAAAGAAAAATATCTAATGCATACACCTAGGAAAATATTCACAAACAAATATTCAAAAACCAATGACAAACAATACTTTCAACTCCTACCAAATCCCTTAGATCAAGTAAAAATCTTCTTCATAAACATCTTGTTGAAAATTGGGAATGGAGAAAAATATTTTATTCTAGGAGCAAAGTTGGAAAGGGATATCCATCTTTCAATGCCAAGAGATTAATGAACTACAAATATTCTCCAATCCAAAGTTCTCCAACATATCATAAATTAGTTCCATCCAAGTTTTGCCAAACCGGCCGGCTGCAACTGGCATGTGGGAAAATTCCAAAATCAAGAAACAAGAAGCCTATCTGAAAACAGCAACTATTGAGCATGCTGACCACTGCCAATTTCCTAATCAAATCAACCAGATGAACTGATCTCACCACATAATCCTCATGGAGAACATACTATGGCCACTGCTTTTCAGGTTCTCAACAAGGATATCCAAACAACTTTAATGAAATGGAATCAATTACGAGCAGTTCCAATATGGACAAAAATCAAAGAATTATTCTCCTTAGTAGTCTACAACTTCACAACAATCTCTCGAGTCCCTGACCACTGACAATCTATAAAATTGTATTTAAATCAAGTTGAACATATGCCCCAATTGTGAAGAAGAAGAAGAAGAAACTGTCTAGAACCTATTTTCTTCAATGCCCTCTGTTAGAGAAATTCAATGGAAAACAGCCCACTGGTCGAAATCTTAACTATAATCTTGCTAAACTCTACAAAGTTCATAGTTTGATGAAAGGGCATAAAAATAAGCATGAGTTACATACAACAAAGGTATAGAAAATCCACAAGATTTATATTGTAGTTCTTGTGATGGGAACAAAATGCTGGTACACTTTCTAAAATAAAAAGTCAAAGGTTGTCCATTGTGCAAACAAATCAATCTTCAGATCTGAAATACAAGTTGTTACCCCCAGTTTTTGCAAATAGGGGTAACACCTCCAATTGCTCCATTTTGGGCAATCAAAGATCATTTATAACTTTGGAGTCTTAACATTTTTCAAACTAGGGTGCTTAGTACTGTTTGTGTACATGGCTTCATCGTGTATATGCTCTCTAGACAAGATCATATTTTCATTCGTCTTCACAATTAATTCATCCTAATGGGACCCTGGTTTAGAGAAGAGTGTGTGAAATAAATTGTGCTACATAAATATTATCCAGCAATGATTAATCTTCAGTATACAGTGTTTATTGACTCCATTACCCAATGGATAAGGCACTGGACCAACATTCTACTTCAACATTTGATTTTCGTGTATCATCAAGTGACCAAGGGCTCTTATCGTTACATAAAGCTGGTCATGTCTAGGGAAGTCTCATAATGTACTTGGTATAATTAAAAGTTTCCACTATAAGTTATTTTTGTCATTTTATATAATTAGATTTATTTAATTCTTCTTAGAGTTTTAGAGTTAATAAGTTATAAAAGTGTGCAAAGATATTTTATTTAGAGACTAAAGACTTGCAAAAATTGTATTCTGTAATTGAGGTTGTGATAGGAGAAACTGGTGGAAAAAATTTGTGCAATATTCTCCTCGTACAATGTTAAGCATAAGTGAATTGAGGTTAGGTGTTTTAGGTTCTAAAAAGAAACTTTAGCATGATAATTCATACACAAGTAATGCATTAGTTTTACAGAAGACAAAATTCTCTCCAACAGCTGCTAACTTTTTGAAGTTTCTGTCCAAATACCAATAAAGTCTTCTCTTGGATTACACAACTTTGTAATTTTCCCATTAATGGCAATGGAATGTAATTTCTGGCATGATGGAATCCCGTGTTGCTCATGAATCCTTATTTTAAAATCGGATTTCATCTTGTTGAATGGAATTTAACTATACCCAATCAATCTTACTCTGTTGAATGTCAATTTTCTCTCTTCCATACTTCGTGATGCTAGGCGTTTGAAAGGCAGATCTTTGTATTACCTGCATGTTCCCAAATCTGGTGAAAACATTGTGTTCATGTGAGATTTCAGCTGGCTTATTATGTAAATCACCCACCCATCTCCATTGCCATTAGAAAGGAGGAGCTTCTGTTCCACTTTATCTTTCCTCTTTTCTGAGTAACTTAGGCATTCTTCTACATATCCAATCCACACAGAGCTTCTCTTTTTCTACCCTTCTTTCTTATTCCTTTTGTATTGTCTAGTAAAAAGTACACAAAAATACAAAAACCCTTCATGCAAGGGAGTTGCCCCTCTCAAATGCAGAGAGGAGACACTTATTCAAGGTGATAGTCACATGTCTACAATAGAATTTGTCATTGTAAAACTGAAGTTAAGCAAAGGTTGTATGAGTGTGGCCCACTCTATCCAACACTTCAAATCTAAAGATTTTTCAAGGAGACATTTACTTCTTTTGAAAGTTGAATCATAACTATTCACATGATGTCCATCCTCTTCATCAGTTCACCAGTCAAAAGGATTTTAATTAAATCTCACAGGCTACTCAAGTGTTTCACCACTTTGCTCTTCTCCAATTCTTTCTCTTCCCAACTTGCACCAACCATTGGTGCTTGAGACTAATGTTTCCCAATATGCCATAGGTGCAGTACTTAATCAGGGAGAACGTCTATTGGCATATCATTCTGAAGCATTGTCATCAGCCAAGCTTCGTTACATCACAATTGCTAAAGAATTATATGCCTTGATCCAAGCCCTCATGTAGAGGTTTCATTATATTCTTGAAGCAATAGTAATTTAGAATACTAATCACCAATGCCTTCAGTCTCTGAAATCAGTCTGAGATTCAAGCATCAACATTTAAAGTGGACAACTTATGATGGTTTCATTTGGTGGTAAAATTAAGAGGGGTGTAACCAACAAAGTGGCAGATCTTCTTAGTCGTCTTCCTTCTAAGGTACTTAGCATTTGGGATACACAATATGCAGCATATGATGAGTGGAAATCTCTCTACTCCCTGGATACTTAATTTGGCTCAATTGTTCAAATTTTTACAACATTCAACAATGGTGAATCAAACATCTCTCCGTGACTACAGTTTTTCTGTATGGGTTGTTGTATAAGAACACTCAATTTTGTGTTCCCTCAGGCCCTTCTTGCCAAATTTTGCTAAAGGAAGCTCATTCATCTTCCTATGGTGATCATTTTAGTGTCCAAAAGAACATGCAGCACCTTCAAGGGTATTGTTATTAGCCTTCTGTACAGAAGCAAGTTGAGGATTACATCTTTCAGTGCTCTCTTTGCAATATGTCTAAGCCTTCTAATCAAAAGCAATGTCTTCCTAAACATGGGAATCCATTTTTATGGACTTCATGTATGATTTTTCCCAATACTTAGTAACAACATAACTGTGTATTGGTGGTTGTCTACCAGTTTTTCCAAATGACTTGTCTTTATGCCATCCTCCAAGACCATTGATGCTCCACAAGCTGCAGACTTGTTCTTCAAGCATGTTAGTATTTTTCCAAATCACTCCTCACTGTGTGTCACACTTCTTGCATCTCCTAGAAGCTTCTGGGTTGTCAGTTGCACTTCTCTACTTCCTTTCATCCGCAGACAAATAGGAGTGGTGAGGTTGTAAATTGCACTTTAGGACATGATCTTTAGATTTCTCACACTTATTTGCATGTTATTCAATATAGCTACAAACAAGCTACTCATGTTTCTACAAAGCATTCCCCTTCCAAATTCTGTTATGGCTTCCAACCTTTAGCATCTTCTAAACTTCTAAGTTCTGATTGCTCTTACAGCTCTAGATATATCCCACCAACAAAGGAGCAAGACAAAGCTTCTATCATTGTGCAAAATTTGACCAAGTTCCACACAAAAATTTAGAACATTCTTCAGCAAACTTAGGCAAAGTTCAAGGCACTTAATAACTGACATCAAATTTCACATACCTTTCAAGTTGGTGATCATGTTTGGATCAATTGGATAAACAAAGGTTTGACAACAAACATTACACGTTGAAGCCCATAAATATAGACCTGACACCATTTGCCAAGCAATCGGACCCAATGCCTTTCAACTTGACCTTTCAGATCTGCTTGGCATCCACAATATCATCAATGTGAGAAAGTTCAAATCGTACAAGCTATCTCACTTATAGGAGGAGATTTCTATCATTCATCCTAAGACCACCATTCCCAATTTCCAAGAACCATTGACCAAAGATATTTTGCTTGAAGTTCAGACCCGCACCAATTGCAAAAACAGAACAACTGTATACCATGTCAGCCAAAAAGGAACTCTGCCAAATCAAACCAAATGGTTCTTTGAGTCAGCTTTCCCAAAGAAGTTCCCAAATCTCATGTACAAATTGGGGTCAATTTCCTCAAAGCAAGAAGGAAATTATGAGGGCATACCTTGTATTTACAAAGTAAACTATATTCCACATGCAAGTGTGCTAATAGAAAGAAAATAAATGTAAGACAGTTGTATAAATAGCTGACAGCTAGAACAACTGTAAAAGGCAGATAGCAATGAATTTAAAAAAAAGAGAGAGATGGCTGTAAACGGTAGAAAGCATTGAACTAAAAAAAATGGATAGCAGGAAAAGTGAACATAATAATCAAATTAAATTAAGTTAAGCACATTGAATCTCTTAACTTAATCCTAAGAATTAACTTGTCTATTTCAACATTCTGTTTGCTTTAATTAGGAAATGCATTGCCCATCTAATCAACTAATCGAAGCTTAATTCAAAATCAGCTCCCTCTATTCCGCCCTAACCTGAAACAGAATTCATTCTTTAGTTACCAAATTATAACTCCCTTATTGTGAAAAGTTTTCACAATCCATAGTTTAGCTTTCAATACATTTATAGATAGTTTGACCTTCAAGAGTTCAAAAGAACGTGAATAGGCTGTAATGTAAAGTTCTGATTTTACAAATCTTAAGAATGTGCAATCTTACAAATCTGAAGAATTTTGAATACATTCCAAGATAAGTGCTTGAAATATACCGAACCAATTTTTTTCAATTTTTCAATTACAATGAGCAATGCAACACACATCCGTTAGGGTTAGCACTTAAACCAAAATGATGCGGAATTCAACTCTAACCAAGAATGTACACCAGGATCCCGAGATGGGCAAGGTGTGAGCATATGGTCAGAGGATCTCAATGCAATGCAATACTGAATAACTCTAACCAAGGATGCGCCAGATGACGGCGAGCATATGGTCAGAGGATCCCTATCAACTACAATGCTGAAAGTAACTCAACGCCAAGAATGTGCTATCCAACCCAAGGTGGGAATGGAGCTACCATAAGGCGGAGATTCTAATGAACTACAATGCAATATAGAAAGTAAATAGGCGGCAAGCCAGCCTCTTCCACTTATTCAGTGGGTATTACAAGCATGAAGAGAAAGATGAGCTGAGATGCTGACAGTACTACTGTTCAGCTTACAATATAAAGAGAATTGCCTGCCAAGAGCACAAGATAAGAATGTCTAACAATGCTGCAATAAAGTATAATGTCATCCTTAATGCTCACAATGACTTCCCTTCCAAACCCAACTCAAATGATGGACTTTATGTAAACTGTCATGACTGATCATGGACTGAAATTACTTAACCAGCAATACAAAAACCTATTGAAATGCTCACAACTCACTCATTTCTCACACAAATTGCATAAAATCTGATGCAAAGTACTCCTATGATGAAGGCGCCCAATAAGACATCATAAAACTGACCCTAAAAGCTGATATTTATTTTTGGCACAAACTCCAATGAAACCCAAAAGATACGTCTGCAAGAGAGGGGCGATTTCCCTTTATAAAATCCACTTCTTGATAATAAAATCTGAAAATTGCCAAGGATGGTCGCTTCAAGCATAGAAACACAAGGGATCAATACCCAGAACAAGGATAATTTTATTTTGAAAGCTATGACAAAAACTTACAATCAGCCATGATGAACAACAACTCCAAAATTTGATAGAAAATGCAGTATTCCACTCCAACATGCAAATAAACCCCTACAATGCAAAATCCTCACTACAAGATCACTCAACTACAACTATATCATCACTAGTTGCTATCTTTCAAGCAAGAAGCAATGCCAAGTTAGGGGGCATTCATTCCTCGAAGCGATCCCAATACCATTCTGGCAGAGTAACATTACTGTAGACAAAAGATGAGAAAATGAAGACCCAAGGTTTCCCTTTATAATTTTGAGAAGACCCTCCAGAAGGTTCTAGAAGAGAAACCCTAATTTTCAAATTTGAATTCAATCTTTTCCCTCCAAGAAATGGCGTCACTTTTCTTCAAGGCTTCATTTTTACTTTGAATGAAATTCACCCCTTCAAGATAGGCGTCCAAACCTAAGCTTCAATTTTGACCTTAAGAAATATAAAATTACCTCAATGAGGCGCCACCCCTTGAAGACCACCTTTTTAAGACAACATTAAGTTAAGTGACTAGGCCAAGGGGGGTAACATAACATTAAAATATAACATTATTTAAATAAAATGAACTTATCTCTCCAAAAAGCATCCCAAGGCCAAAATTGAACAAACCAACTGAATCGACTGAAGAGGAAAGCCAACTGTGCCGAGAATGACAGGACCACTGCCAGAAATAGAATTTACTAAAAATAGTAAATTCCTGAAGGTGCTCGGAATGCCAAGAAAACACACCACTGCGAAGCTCTCTGAAAACCCAGAAAGAATCCGCCATTCAATCATCAATTCACGAGCAATAGCAACCTCCAAAACACGAAACCCTAATTTCACCTTCCAAGTAGCCTACGGGTCTCCGGAATAGGCCAACGGTCAACTGAAAAGATCATGCTCAAGAAGGGGACATTACAGTGCTTGAGCTTCAAGAGTTCAATAGAATGCGTATAGGCTGTGGTGCAAGATTATGGTTTTACAAATCTTAAGATTTTCAAATATATTCCAAGACAAGCGCTTGATCTTTAAGAGTTCAAAAGAAAGTGTATAGGCTGTCATGTAAGATTATGGTTTCACAAATCTTTAAGAATTTTGAATGCATTCCAAGATAAGTGCTTGACGTTCAAGAGTTCAAAAGAACGAGTATAGGTTGTGTTGTGCGTTTACGGTTTTAGAGATCTTAAGAATAAAGTACAATCTCAATTTTTTGACTAGCAGTACACCTTTAAAAGCTCAAAAGAATATGAATAAGCAGTTTGTGTAATGCAGTTCAAGATTATCTTTTATTGCATTTGAAGATAAAGCTTGACCTTCAAAACTTAAAAATAATGTATATGGACTGTGGTATAATTTTATGAATTTTAAGAATGTGGTCCAAGCTTATCCTAAACGTTATTACAGATAATTCGGAATTCATTTTTTTAAAATGATTTGCATCAATTACTAATGAATTTAGAGAAGCTGCCATTTGATAAAAGAATTAAATTAGGGAAACGGCCACTGCATTGCTTCAAGGGACGCACTTCGTCTGGAGTTCAGTTGCCACACAAACTCCACAATTTCAAAATAGCCACCCATTAAGGATTCAGGAAAGAAGGGAAAGAAACCCACCATTCTCACCAATATAAGTGACAGCTCCAGGGTCTGGTCTGGGTACTGAATAGCGCTCAAACACATGTGCCTTTATTCCCCTCTCCTGCAATCCCAGAGCCAAGGCTAACCCTGCAAGCCCACCACCCACAATGCATATATCCACGTTCATACACTCCGCTGCTCTCTCCATGATTTTCCTTCACAGAAACGAACACGCACAAAACGTGTATGTGTCTCGCCTAAAAGAACAGTAGATATACAACGTGTATATATCTTATTTGATTTTTCTGGTCCCGTTTTCAGTGATGTTAATTTTAATTGTCAGCAGGGGTACTTCCCTATTTGGTGACTCGGCTCACGTGGTTCTCTACCCCTATTGTTATGCACGTCAGACTGCACATTTTGACCGTATTTAGTGAAAAATAAGAATAGAATGTATTTTTTATTTTGTCAAAAGCATTCTGCTGGTCTAATTAAATAAACCAGAGACAGGAAAATCCAAACTATGGGTAATGAACTTGGCTGTCAACGTATTCGCTTGTCTTTTTTATTAACTTCAACTTCACAGTAGTTAAGTTTATTTTATAAATCAGTATAGATATTTTAATTTTAAAAGTTTGGAGAGATTAATGTTGAATTTTTAATGTAAATCTATCTAAGATTTCTCTTATCCACAATTTTATTAAATTATTTATTATTTCATAGATTATAATATAAATATTAATATTTTCAAAGTTGTATGAAAATAAATTATTGTTTCAATAAATTTTAATCTTATTTAATTTTTAGATATATAACATTTCTAATTATGTTATTTTTAAAGAGATATTTTTCAAATTATTTTATTTATGTTTTCAACATAAAAGATTTATTAATTTTAATTGCTAGGAATTTTTCTTTAAAATTAATTGAAAGATCTAAATTTTTTATACACTTTAAAATTGTGATGAAAAAATAAAATATTTCAATTTAAACACTAACTTGTAATATAATAAATTAAACAAAGAAAACTTAATTTAACTATACTATCACTTTACTCTTGACAACACTGAATTTTTTTCCTACTTTTTTTTTATATTAGGAGTAAAAGTATATTTTTGAAATGGACCAAACCCTTTTACAAGTGGGACATAAGACCATAGCAAGTCCCAACCACAAAGCCAATAAGAAACAAGATTTCATGAGAAATGGATTACCACAACATTAACCAATAGAAAAACTCAAACCTAACAACATAATTACAACACAATGATAGCAAAGAAAATGAACTAGAGGACATCAATTTCAAGATTTTTATTGTATTGTCTTCTTATGTGAAACCCTAGTTTTTCTACATGACCTCGCTATTCACATTGATAACCTCTTTCTCATTGAAATTTATTTTGGATTCGATCTTTTTGCTTGGACCTCACCATCCCATTAATCTTTTCTCTTGAGCATGCAATCATGTAGCATGGTGATGCTAGTTATAAATTTCTTGATGTAGTCTTGTTGAATTGCACAACATTATCCAGGGAAGAAAGTAATACCTATTTTTTCCTCTATATATGTGCCATTCTCTTTTTGAGATCAATGATGTCTTCAAGCATGAGGTTCGATTTTTTTATGTTTTCTCATTCCTTCTCCAAGAATTTGATACTAATGTAAACTTTAGGTTCTCCTTTTATTTGTTTGTGAAGGGTTGAGATCCTTTCCTTTAATCTTTCATTTTCATTCTTAAACCATCTTAGGATGTTGTGGTAGATCAAAATTATCCTCCAAGTCCATGAATTCGGCTACTAGACCTTCACAATTGCTACAAGTAATTTTATCCTTTCATTCATGTTCAATGTTGTTCTACTCATATTTTTTTAAAGTAGCATTATTGGGTTCAACTTTAAGGAAGACAAACCATGCTCTAGGGTGTCCCACTTCCACCAAGGATTTACCCGTGTGCTTGTTAAAGGGTTCATTGATACAAAGGTGGTGCAGGGCAAAATTCATTTCAAGGTGTTTGTCCATTCAAGCTCATTAGGTCTAGGTTATAGATTTTAAGATTTTTTTTTCTAAAATAAGGTCTATGAGACCATATTATGATGTAAGTTTTCATTTTTGAGTCATTTTAGGTGTTTGGATGGTTTAGGTTTCAAAAAGTGCAAAATGTTGAAAATTGCATAATTGTGCAAAATTGCAAACTCAAAAGTTGTAAAAGTGCATTTTAGAGGAAGTTCAACATGGTCAAGGATTTTGAAAGTCATTTTTGGAAGTTGTATTAGTTTATATTTGGAGGAAAACAAGTTTAAAAGGTGTATGGAACTCATATTGAGGTTGTTGAAGCAGATTTGAAGATTGGAACAATAAAATACTTAGATTTTACTCCATTTTCCTGTGTTTTCTGAAGATTGTAGTGACTGTACAACCCGTACAACACCAATTTGATTCATTTTTTCATGGAATTTCATTATCTATTGTTCAAGCTTTCATTTGAATTCATTTTGAAGGTTTTTCATTGAGTTTTGTGGATTTAATTGCAAAACTTCTTAGATCGGCCAAAAAATAGGGTACTAAGGGTTTGATAGTTTAAAACATGTTTTGAAGCCATTCCACCTTCTGTCTAAACTGTTACTCGGTGGAATGGGTGTAATTTATTAGGGGAAGGTGTGGGAATGGTTAGTTTGTGTAAGGGAGGTTTGAAAATGCGTTGGTCATGAAGCCCTAAGTTGAAAGATTGAATTTTCCATGAGGGAAAGTGTGGTTTTGAGTTGGGGAAGCACTAATAGATGTTGAATTAAGTTAGTTTAGGCTATTTTATACCTATTTGATGATTTGATAAGTTTGTATGAGTGTAGGAAGGGTGATTTTTAATAACCCTTAGGGTTTTTAGGCAAAATAAGAGGGTTTTGTGGATTGGCTACTGGGAAATTGAATCTCTAACAAATAATGGTGGAATCTCGAGTTTCAACACCTAAAAATTGCTTCCCAAAAGAGTTTGAAGAGTTTGGAAAAGATTGGAGAGTAGTTTCTTTGAAAAAGAGGGCTAATTTGAGCCCTAAAAGGCGTAAAAAGCCAAGTTTGAGATATTTGTTACAAAAGAGTCTATGGTGATTTGTGAGTATGTTGTTGAATGTCAAAATGGGTCCCTGAAGTGGGTCAAGTTGTGGTTTGAAAGAGTGTGATTGTGAAATTTTACGTAATTGACTAGTTTGCCAATGCTATAAGGAAAAAATTGATTTGATGAAATGAAGAGTTTTTGAAGAGATTGTGAATTGATAGTTGTGGTTGTAGGTTGGAATTGTGTTTTGTCGAGCAGGACCTCCCCTGATTGCATTAATGAGATAATGAATGAAGGGTGAAACAAAGTCAAGGAAATAACATTTGGGTGAATTGGCCCCTAACTTCAAAAGAGCAGGTTAGAGGAAGTGACCAAATTACAGGAGAATGGCAGAACCTCCAAATAAGTCACAAAAGAAGGCATAGAACACATTAAAGGTTACCACAGTAGGAAGAAGAGAACAGAAATGAATGCGACCATAATAATATTAATGATAGACATAGTACAAAAGCTGTTATGACTAAGGTTCAATCAAAAGCAATCCTATTATTTATAGTAGAAGTCCTTATAAGGGAAATGTTAGATGTTAAAAGGAACAATCTAAAAAAAATTCTACAAACAGTGTAAGGAAATTTTAACAAAATTACTCTGAGGGAAGAAAGCAAGCAACCACCAGCACGGATGCCAAGAATGCTTCAAGAGAAATATCTCAGAAGGATATGAACCAATTTCTTCATTTTAAACAAGGAAAGGTTTTCATGGGGAATATGGGTGTTGCTAATTGAAAAAGTCTAAAAATGAAGGCTCACACTAAAAAAAAACTCTGTACCAAATATCCAGTAAGAAACAGAGGTGGCAGAATATAACAAGTGCTAATCATACAAATATCGAAAGCATGGGGAAAAAGAGACTACAACTGCCAAGAATCCACTATTCTTATTTGCAAACCAATATAGGTTCAATGGCCATAATTTTAGCTAGGACTATGAAAACAAAAATATGACATACAAATTTAGGGAAATACAAAATAATTACAACATAAAACTTTTAGAGAAAGTATAACTCAAATTCAACAATTTGTTTTGTTCGGCTAGCCCAATCTTACATTGTTCATTTCTAAATCAAAAATAAAATGGGAAATGAAATTGGAACTTGGTTTAGATGAAAGCACAACTGAAGATTTCGATGCCGAAATACAACTCCCGAATTGCAGCTCCAACCCTTCAAATGCTCCACAATACTTCAGAAAATGCAATGCAAAATTTCTAATCAATTTTTTGATCAACCCCTTCAGAATTTTTCTCCAAAGTTTTTCTTGAAGAATCACCTTCCATTTTTCCTTCCTAATGTTAGAACCCAAAAATTTTCACCGGAAAAAACCCCAAAACAAAACTCCCCAATTAATAATCATGGAAAAGCAATTATATTCAAAAAAGAAAACTGAAGAAGATTCCCTCCTTTTCATTTTTAGCCAATCAATTAAATTCCCTTGAACCCACTTGTGCTACATGGAGTTGCATGGTCACTAGGCTGTAAAATCAGTCCCAAATAGGAATTTCCATTTAATGTTCCAACAAAACCCACTTTGAATTATTTATTCAAATTGTTTTAATTTTATAATTTTTAAATCATCACTTGCAATTGTACACACTGAATTAGCTATTTAATATATTTAGTTTATTAATTTAATTCTTCATAAAATTTTGATTGCATATTTCAATAAATTTAATATATATTTATGTAAATATTTCATTTTAAATCACAAAATTTAATTTATTAAAATAAAATAAGGACCTTAATACATTTTATTTAATCAAGGAATAAACTATATAAAAGCTTTTATTTAATTAACTCAAAGCCCTTTTGATTTCAATTATCTTTATTTAAGGTATTAATCAAATAGAGGCAATCACCAAACACATTACTCAATATCATGCTTTCAAGCAATACCAGACTGCTAGCGACAAAGAGTAAAACGATATAGCATTGACAAACTAACATGAACTAACCTTACAGACGGGTTGTGACATACAGATACTCACCCTCAACAAGGATGTTGGCTCAATGTGGGGGACCTGGTGCTATCTCCAAAAACAATTATCTCCATTGGGTGTAAGGCACACTCAGACCTAAAAATTTAGGTGGATTCGATGTCTGGTACTTGCAATTTGCAGCAAATCACAAGGCCAAACATGTGCATAGAGAAAACAGTCAATCACACTATGAAGGAAAAATTGAGGAGTTGCAGGGCGCTCGCAAGTGAGTGATGTGACACTGTTCCCCTTCACCAAAACATCAACACATAATATACCAATATCAAATCATGATAAAATATACTTCTACAATCACATAATATTCATATCCATGATAGCTCACAAAATCAATTAAGCTGATCTACTAAGCATGGTATCATCACATCATTAGATATAAAAGTGTCATCATAATAGAGCATCAGAATGTCATAATGTCCAAATATCACCAAACAGTACCATAATGTACAAGTATCATCAAACAAAACCAGCATGTCCAATCATCATCAAACATAATCATAATGTCCAAGTGTAACTATGTCTTTGTCAAAATAAGAAAAATAAATCGAGGGGAACTACATCCTCCCCCCTAGGACTAGGCTTACTCCTGGAAGCCTGGAAACATATATGGATATAACTCTCCCATCCTAGAAGCATCCTCCCAAGTAGCAGATGACTCGTCATTTGGATCCCACTGGACCCTAACCTTCTCAATGTCTCGTCCCCTGAGTGTGAGTCTCCTATGCTCTATGATGCCTACGGGCTCCAAAGCCAGCTACCCATCCTCTACCTAAAGTCTCAACCACTGTACCTTGGTGCTTGACTTGGAAGTTGTCAGCCATAACAAAATAATTGTGTGATCTACTTGCATCCCCTACTATCGGATCAGAAGCCGTCGGTCTCTGAGTAAATCCAGATGTGCCCTTCTAAGGACATTGTCTCACAATATGACCTTACTAACCACAAGAGAAGCACCTAGTACCTCTGTCGAAACCTCTACCACCTAGAGGTGCACTAGACTGCTAGACACTGCCCTTATTAACTGTAGACTATAAAGTCTGGGCTGGCTAATTAGAGCGATAATGCTTGTTTCGCCTCCAATTCTTGTCTTTCCCAGGCTGATACCTATCACCATGACGAGACTGAGAGTTCTTTTGTTTGGACTGAGAATGATGTTGTTACTAATGATGATGCTACTAACCACTCTGAGTGGGTGCATGGTGGCTCCTAGAAGGACCTTCTCCCTGAGTCTGGCCACCTTGAGAACTGAAACCTGCTGGAGGTGCACTACCAATCTATATACCTATCTGACCACCTAAAGCCATAGCCAAATTATCCTCAACTATTCATGCCTTCTCCACAAATACCTCCATAGTTTTCAGTTCAAACACCTGAACACCTCCACTGATATGGGCATTCAAGCCCCTGATAAAGTGTTGTACTAACATACCCTCATCATCTCCTATGCCAACATACTACTTAAGTTCATAAAATCTCCACTCATACTACTCAACTGTCATAGCCATTTGTCATAGCTCATGGAACTCACCCGCACTGCACTGTTTCCAATAATTGGAAAAGAACTGAGCTCTAAATCTCTCTAAGAACATCTCCCAAGATACTGAATCTATCTCCAAATGGAGCTTCTACTCCTCTGAATTCCACCATGTGGGAGAAAAACCTCAGAGATGCATGATAGCACTCCTAGCCTTGGTGTTGCTACCATATGGATGCATAGAAAAACACTTGTCCAGATCTATCAACCAGGTCTTTGCCTCTAAAGTACTTCTTGTTCCATCAAATGTAAGAGGACGTGCTCATAATAGGTCTCTCATTTGACTAGCCAATATAGCATCTTGCTCAACTGCAATCTCTCTCCTCCTAGGAGACCTCTCATTCTCTGTATTCACCAACTGTTCACCCTCCTATATTGGACCAAGATGAGCAAGGACCTCCTCAAGTAAGTGACACAACTGTGCACCCTCCAGTCCCGACTGCCTCAGATTCTGATCTCCACCTCCCCGATTGTTCTATGAACCCTGTTGTTCCTCACTATTAGACTCATGGGAAGTGTGTGCAGGGAAGTCTTGATGGTTGGCCCCACGGCCACCATCATGACCTCTACCACACCCTCGACCTTAGCCCCAAACTCTATGCATTATCCTACACAGACACCACCAATGAAAAATTCAAGGTATTAGACGAGGTCAACAAGGGAAAACATAAACTTCAAAATCTACACAACTAAGGAAACTTAATGGGCTCTTGTATATACCCAAAGCACCCAATGTTTGAACTTGGGCTCTGATACGATGTGTAACACCTTGCCACAAAACCCTAGAGGACAACATAGTATCACCCAAAAATAGAACAATTTTTTTTTTGAAAAGTGCAACATTCACACGATTGTAAGAGAAATAATATCTAGTTTTCTAATCTAAGTCCTCTAGGGTCCGCGACTACGCTACTTGTTACCCATTATCTACAATAGAAAGAAACTATAAAATGTTACATTTAACAAATTCTAACTACAATATGGAAATACATCTAAACATTCCATTTAATTGAGCCATCAATGTATTACAATCATTACATGTATTCAAAAGGGATCAATTAAGTCAAACCATTTAGTTGCATATACATTATCAACTATTCCAAGTCCATTACATAGTAGAGTTCCACCTTAGTTTACATTGTTACATTTATACAATTGAACATAAATATCTCCTCGTATACAAGTGAGGAGTGTACATCAAGTAGATACATGATACATCAAAATTACAATACAAGTACAAAAGTTGCAATCCACATGAGTTGGTACAAAGCGGAAGCCTTCTAACCAAGAGAAGTCACCACAACCATGAACATGAAGAGGGAACCCAATGGAGAACTATTCACTTTCCAAAAAACCTCGTGGAACCCAAAGGTCCACCCCTTGTGCTAGGAGATAGCAAAGGGTCCCACCATCACAAGCAGACAAATGTAAAAGGACAACATGAGGCAATGAACAAGGAAATTTCGCTTAATGTAATAATACTTCGGGGAGGCGCAAGCATCGAGGAAAAACAAGAAACAAAAGAATTACAAGTTTGTCATAGGGGAAGTGTCATCACATAGTTTGCATGGGTTACCCAAGTAGATCTTCCTAGGCCTCGGCCCCCATCTTGGAGTTCACAGTGAAGTAGCCTATAAATCTACAGGGTCCCTCATGCCAACCTATAGAAATCAACCTTCTCTCTTGTGAGACAGTAGTTGATCTTGCCACATTCAACCTTGATATCTCCGGCTTATATTGATAGATTGTTTTTTAGCACTTTCTCAACACGAGGTGAGTGCATAGGTGCACTGCCTCTCTTGAAGGTAGAAATTCACGAAAGGGATTGCAATTGCTGCCCCAAGGTCTCTGGTGTGGTCGCGGCGTACACTTAAAAGATTTCTTTCGGTTGATGTTTGATGTGATTTTTACAGTAATCATAAGTGACTTTCCCTTATTTGGATCTTTTGAGATGAATCTGCAGAATATTTCTAAGATGGGGGTGATATGCAATTTGTTGGTTTGGAACAACAATCTTGGAAATTCAATGTGATCTTAATGTTTGGCGTATGCGTGGAACCTTGGCATGTCATGAAAGGGGGAAAAGGGTAGAGGGAGAGAGGTTCTAACGGATCAGAACGTCCTCAATCCCCAATTTCTATTTAAGTCGGACTAACTTTACAGCCATCTACTAGTATCATAAAAAGTATGGACAATAAAGTCATCAACACAACAAAAATCTACACAACCATTGAATAGCATTACTAAATCTACCAAAGTAAACTAAAACCAACTAAAACAACAAATTAAATATAACTAAATCAACTAACTATGGGAGATGAATCATGAAACATGCAAAGAAACTTAGAAATCCACCAAATTCAATGTATTTCTATTAAAATTTCTATAGCATGTCATTACAACAACTCAACTCTCTCTGAAAATGAGAGGAGACCCCCTATTTATAGTGTTCAAAAGGAAAAATGAATGGCCAAGATTAATTTTCATTGTGTGGCCAAGATTCACTACAAACTAGGGTTTCACCTACCCCCAAATATATTACAATTCTAAATAAATCCTTCATCTTTTCCCTATTTTGTCCTCTAGTGGCAGCATTGTAGCATTTTGTCTTCTAGTTGATTTCCTTTATTGTAGCTATTCTATGAGGAACTTGTCATCAATTATCAGATTTCCTTCCTGTTTCTTCAAGACAACATATTCTATAAACTTGTTGGTTAGCGCCCAAAGTTTCTCGATTTCCATTATGCTGGATTGGAGCACCTGGTAGCTCCATTGTTTAGATCAGCCTGTTAGTGTATCCAAATCTTCATCACACTTGGTTGTATTATCTTTGACTTGCTCAGATTGGGCGAAGACCCGAGCAAAAAATTTCATGAAATATGTGGTGAGCTCTCCTGACATTCCATCTCCCATCCTCTTACAAAAATAAGGCCTCACCTTCTCAGGATTGATCTCAATAGTGGGCAGATCATAGCCTGTCATCACTTTCAAATACTCAATACAATTGGCTCTGATGTCCTTGGCCCAATCAATATCTAGCTCCACCTTGCAGAGGAATTTCTCTAGCACCCCTTTCTTGTTGTCGAATTTCATCTTCCATGTTTCAATCAACCAATGATCATCCTCTACGAGTGCAAGGTCTTCTTTCCATACTTTGGGAGGCAGCTTGAGGACGACCTCAATTTTGGGGTAGGTGGATTCATATATCGCCGGGAAGTCAATGCAGAACTTCCTCATGCCCTCAAGGGTTTTTTGGACCTCCAAGAATTTATTTTCTATTCTAATGGTGCGATTGATGCCCATGTTTGCAGCATACAGGTACTGCTGGAACCAATCTTCTGTAGTCTTAGTCCAATTTTTCCTTTTTTCTAGTTTGTCTATTTACTCGTTGGAAAACAACTATGGTGGAGCCGAGGATGTTGTGGGAAGCTCTTCCGCTAATGACCATTGTTGAATGTAGGCTATCAAATCAGACAACTGTGCCTTGAGTTCATCCGTGGAGATCTTATCCTGTTGTATCAAATGAACCACTGTGGCAACAGACTCTTGAAGGTGGTCCAGCTTTTGTTCTCTTGATGTATCCCCCAAGTCGATGGTGGAAACATTGTAACTTATTCCTTCTTCACCCACCACTGGTGTAGCTACTTGCACTATTCTAGATCTGGAGGTATCCATCGTTAACTTGGATCTAACGTTGGGCTTTTTCTCTCTTTTTTGGTGTTGATCTGAGCCCGGGCCAAAATGGCCTCCAACCTTGCTCTTGGATCCCTTGGAGTAGGAGCTTTCTTCTCTAGTTCCTTTTCCAGCCACTCGTGCATCTGAGCTTTTCCTTGGGTGATTAACGATCACCCTCCTCTTCATCCTTCCTTATTTCAATCTCTTTATCTTCAAGAGCTTCTTTCTCCGTCCTTGTATCTTCCTCCTCATCGGAGTCCTGGATGAACATCGTATGTTTGATGGGAGAATTAGTGGGCAAACGTTCCTTGGGGCTATCTTCCCCTTCAATATCCTTTTCTTCCTTTTCTTCTTCATTCCCATGTTCCTTGGGCTGCTCTATTTCAGGATTCTCATGGGTTTCAGCCTCTTCTTCAGGCTTATCTTCTTCTTTACTTTTACTTTCCTTGTGTCGAGGTGGCACATCTTCCCGTTCTTTCTTTTCTTGTTCATCCTACCCCTCGGATATTGCCATTGTGGCCTTCATAGTTGGTGGTTCAGTTGGAGGAGTAGAGGCAGGAACACCAGAAAGAACTTGTGCCAAGGTAGCCTGGACAACTGGATTCATCAATGCTTCAGAAATCTCTAAAGGAACATTTTGCATGTGTCGCGAGAATGCCTCTGGTAGTGAAAGTGCAGACATGGGTATTGTTGTTGTTGCCAGTGAGAAAGATGTAGGCGGGGACATGGAAGCGGGGGAGAGTGGAGAAGTGGTGGCAGAAGAAGATTCAATCATTACAACCTACCTAGTAGGTAGAGAAGAGTCAAGGTGGATTGAGATTTCCACTGCAGGCAGAGAGGTTGCAACCATTGCCTGAGAGGAAGATAGAGGGGTAGTAGTGGTGGAGGCAACCGGTGGTGGAGGTAGCCAGTGTAGATTTTGATTATTTAGCCTCCATTTCTCCTCCCTCATGGAGTGGATCATCTTGAATAACATGAATCTTCATGACACTACCTGATCTCTTTTGCTTCTTAGAAGGTTCTCCCTCCGAGGATTTTCTTGTGTATACCTTGGGATTGGGCTACTATTCCAGAAACTCTTTTCTTTTCCTTATTCTGGTGGATGGGGGAGATTGAGATACTTCACCTGATGGGGCAACAACTGTCCCACTACTTGTTTCAAGTCAAAATGACCCCCTGCTATTTCAATCGGGCAACTTGCCCATCAATCCATTCTTTTGTGCGAGCCTCGATGGGCTTGGTCAAGATATCGAGGTCGTCAAACTCCTGTTCATCCCAGTCAATTAGTGGCAGTGGTAGGTCAACAACTGCGTCATATCGAGGATATATGACTGTACTCTCATCCTCTTCTACCTAGTCAAGCACAGGGAATAGATTGACTATCTTTACAAAATATGCGGTCATTCGCATATAATGCCTCATCCAAAATTCCTTAAATCATCTATGCAATTAGCCCAAAAGTCTTCAATGATATGGAGATGGGAATATTTAGGTCCCAGATTCTTCTTGATATGGCCATAGGGATCCATTCGTGGATGGGAAGTGTGGAATCTCAAATGATATTCAACCAACTCCTTTTCTAAATTATCAACGCACTGAGAGGTATGTAGTTCCTATAGCCGTTGGTTGAAGGAGAGGGGATAAGGAATCCCCGCCTTATGTTTTCTGCTCAAAAGGGAATGCACTTGCTGTAGCTGCCGAGAGAGCTCCAATAGTATTATCCAGTCATTGGGATACCAGGGAAGCTTGTTTTGGTCTTTATGAGAAGCCTTCTACACGAATGTATGTGAACTTTGGGTACTAGATGAACAAAAAGGCATATTGTTTCTGAAACGTGTTGGCACGGTGGGAGACTCACCTCTCGAGGTCACCCACGATTAATCTGATTATATGACCTATCAAAGTATCATTGATCCTGCAATATTCCTTCTTGAAGTTCCTGAATTGCAACTGAGGGTACTTGTCAAAGAATTTTAGCTCCCTGCTAGGTTCTTCATCTGAAGCTCTGAACAAGCCATTGTACTACCTCCATTCAGCCAATGAGTGGACCAAATAGGATGTCATGTAGAATTTGGAGGTCTTCTTAACAACTATAAACTGCTCATGGAAGGAATCACTAATTATCCCACACCAATAAAACTTGGTTTCTTCTCCATGGGGGATCTCTTCAATGAAGTACATCATCCACTCCTGGAAGAAGGCAGCCGTTGAAAATCCCATTACCCTACTTAACAATGTTACCAAATCATGGTAATCTTCATAAAAATCACTCTAGAATAGTTCTTGGGGGACCTTGGCAGCACTGCCTCTCTTCTGCTTCAACCAGTGTTGATTTAGAAGCTTCTTGCATTTAAGGGGGTTGTCGTCCCACGTTGCCTTACACTCCTTGATGGTTGGTAATTCCATTTCCTCAAAGGTAGGGATATGAAAGGTCTTTTTTATTGCTTTAGCAGACATGTCGACCAACATGTTCCCATATTTGTCCACTATTGTTTGGGTCTTAGGATGGTATGCCTTCCTGTAGGCCATTACTAGTTCAGGGGTGACAAGAGCAGGAGGGAAGCCCACAACCTTAGCTATTCCACTGCTTCTGATTTTTCTTTCATTCTTTGTCATAGGATTGATCGTGACCCTTTGCTTGAATTCATTGATGTTGATGTGTCCAATGTTTTAGTCAAAGACCTCCTTCCACTCTGTGGTGACTTTAGATTTTAGGGGTTCCCCTTAGAATTGGTATTTCATTTGGTCCTTATCTTCTTTTCCTTGAGGGGCATTTCATATTTTCCTTCCTTTGTCCTTCTCTGTGGCTACTCCCGAAGGTCTTGTACCTGATTCCATATATTCTGTGGGTAAAAGAGAGGTGAGCATATTCGATCATGAAAACACAA
>VDFB02362052.1:0-59072 GCA_007258455.2 Sequoia sempervirens
TCGACAATGGTGAACGCAGTCAACAAGGCGATGAATGGAAAGCACGAAAAAAGTTGAAAAATCATTAAAAATGGTTAACTCTGGTGATCTTGGGCGCCACTAGCCAAGAAGAGCACCTAGAGATTCATGCCATAGTTTATTTTTGTTGTTTTTCAGAAAAAACATGCAATTTGACTCTTCAGCTCAGTTTAGCCATGCAGGAATCAGTCAAAAACAATTTTTTATGGTTGGGGAAAGCTGAAGATCATCTCAGTTATGTTCAGGCTCTTTAATGAATCCATCATCCAGTTCAGAGGATCTATCGAATAGCGGAAATTGCATTTCATGCAAAACAAAGAAAGTCAAAGGAAAATTGAAAATCTCAAAATTTTGACTAAGTCTGGAAGACTTGGGCACCCCTGTCAAGGAGGGGGGCGCCTAGCTTTTAGTGCCTTAGAATATTTTATGCGTTTCTCAGAAAATGTTCAAACTCCTCCGTCAGCCTGATTCCGACTCTCTTAAAATCAATTAGATGCAGTATTTATGGTTGGCAAAGGGTATAATTCATCTCAGATATGATCAAGCTTGCTAGATTGACTGACTTTCAGACTCTGTTATTCATCGACTGCCCAAAAATGAAGGTCAAACAGGGGTCACTGGCTCTCGACGAAGGAAAGCAAGTAAAAATTTGAGGAAACATAAAAATTGGCTAAGTCAGGGATGCTTGGGCACCCCTATCCAAGAAGGGTGCCCAAGGTTTCATGCCTTAGAAATTTTTTGGCTCCGACACATTTTTACAATTCAGCCTCTATCAGCAGGTTCGAGGGCATACAATCACAACCAAATGACATTGAATGCTGATACGAAGCCGAGGATCACTTTAGCAATGGTCAAACATGAGATTTCCATGGTCAAACAGAGTTTATCAGTTGGCAGTGCCAATTTTCCAGATTGTCAAAGTCGGAGGCATGCCTCACTGGAAGCAGAAACAAGCAAAAGGTTGAAAATGATGGGAAAATTGACTAATACTGGAGGAGCTAGGTGCCACTGCCCAATCAACACTATCAAGACTTCATGCCTTAGCCATTTTTCAGTCTCTGTTTTTTGTTGATGAAAATCGTGCCTTCTGTTGTACTCCAAAATTAAATTTTTTGTTACACTTAAACATTTTGAAGAAATGAGTAAAAGTCTTGTCAAAATAGTCAAAAAAGGTCAAAATTTGGGTGTGCCTGTCTTGCATGAAGGGTTAAAACACAAAATTTTCAATTTCTGATGATTTGGGTCTGCTAAGAGCAGGTTAGCCTACAAAACCCAGATCTCAGTTTTTCATCCCTAAATTTTAGGAAAACTGCTATTTTTAGAAATTTTCTCGAAATAGTAACGTTTTCTGGGTTTTTCTAGGTTTCTTTCGAAACGGATACTGGCAAAATTTTCTAAAAATAGAAAGTTGGTCCGACAGGGTCCGAACTGATTTTGATTGGCTCAAAATACGTCTACATCAGGCTGGTGCAGTCAGAATCTTAAAATAATCAATTTTGCCCTACTGGGTCTATTCAGTTTTTCAGAAGCATATATGGAGCTCCGAGGTCATTGTCATGTCCCCATCCTAGTCAGCACAGCTGGTGACGAGGTTAGCCTATCATTTGATCCTCGTAGGCTGACAGGAGTGTTCAGAGGATCCTTTTTGGCAGTTGCTCAGTGTTGGTTAGCTCCAGTTTGCAGTGTGTCAGGTTTTGGGCCTTGAAGTCTTGAAGGAGATGCTTGAGAACTTTCTATTTTTTAGAAAGTTAGGTCCGGTGGAAAACGCTGGCCGGCGGGGGCACAGTGCGGTGATTTGCTTCGAGTTCGACCCGGTTGATGGTGTTTGATTTGTGGAAATAAGGAGTAATTCTTGAGTTATTAAATATTTAATAATTTGACTTTATTATAAAGTCACTTTATTGAAATATTAAAATATTTAATTATTTGGCTGAAATTTATAAAGTATTTAATTATAGCATATTATGTCCATTAAAAATGTGATTTAATGAGTATTTAATGCTCATTAAAAAGGGACGCCAATAATTAAATAAATTCTCCTAAGTCCAAAGTGAAAATTAAATCATTAATTTAAATGATTATTTTAATGGAGAATTAGGGCGAACTTTTCAAAGAAGAATATATTGTTCTTCCCAAGGCAAAATCGAACTATCAAGTTTATTATTCAATTTTGTCTTCTGAGCATCTGAGCTTTGGAGTTTGCAACCCCTAGGGTTTCTGGCAAACATCGTTTCTGGAGAACGTAACCTCTTCAGAGATCAGGCATACTGAGGCTGTGAGATACCAGCTGAAGATTGCACTTGGTGATTTCATCCAGAAGTCACAGATTGAGCATAATCAGTTAATCAAACAGAGAGTCATCGAGTTCAGCAGAGATATTTACTACCTACCAGAGGCGACTTCATCCATCATCATCCATCAGTGTTTGGCACAAGTTTCAAGGAAGTCCGTACCATTTAATTAAATGCTGCAGATTGGCCGTACCACTGTACCAGCAGGCCGTACTTAATTCTTGTCAGGGATTTTCTTCTGGCTTTCAGTTTCCAGCTTCCAGCTTGAGGCGTTGGCTTGGTATTGAGCATTTACTGGAGATTAGACGTTGGATTCAGAGACTGGAGATTATTTATACCTGGCCGTACTTAGCATTTATTGCTGCAGCCGCCATTGTTAAAAAACCAGGTTTTTCTGTTATAATTTCAAAATTGCTTTTCCTTGTTCAGATTCTCGCATTGTAATAGCTCAAAATAAGTGATAAATAAATGCGCCTATGCTTCATGAGCAAGATCTGAGTCCCTCTGTGCATTTTAGATTTATTTAGAATTTTTTATCAATTTCTTTGAAAAATCGCAATTTCATTATTTGCCTGAAAACTTCAAAAAAAACCAAAAAACCTTCAAAAACGATACAAACAGTTAGGGTTTCATTCAGAGAACCACCAGGGTTCTGACAGTGGTATCAGAGCACAGTTCTCCTGCCATCCTGTGCTTTTTCAGTGATTATTCAGAATACAGTGCATTTCTGGGTTGCCTTTTATGAACCAAGACATTATTCAGTATACCAGAGGTGTAGGGACAGGCAAAGACGAAGACTGGACAGGTCCTCCGATTCCAGAAGGTCAGACAGTATCGGGAGTGCTTGGTTTTCACAGATCCAGTTCAGACGGTAGTGAAAACAGTGTTGCAACCCTAATGGCAGATCGTGAGACTTCCTCAGAGACTCGCAGAGATCCAGGGAAGGCACATGCAGAGGGTGATATTACTGATGAGGAGTTTAGACGGAGACACGACAACATGATGGATATGATGTAGCAGTTGATGGGTACTATTAGGCAGTGTACGCCCACACAGCCTCATTTCATACAGATTGGACAGACGAGCGGGACCACTCGAGTGGATCAGCCATTGGCATCAGCTCCTAGGCAGCCGTTACCGATCTATCAGGAGCGTAGGCCAGGTCAGCCTACTTTCTTACCTAGAGATACTCCACCTCAGACTCCAGGGGCAGAGCATCAGGTGCATCATCAGGACTTCCAGCCACAGAACGGCATGTCGGTGGCAGACTTGACGAGATTTCATGGCGAGTACATGTCTTTAGCGCCTGAGATCCGGCAGGCACTTACGTTTCATGAGTTTATAGATGTCTATAAACCCAGAGGAGGAGGTAGATTTGATCGTAGACCCCCACAGCATCAGCAGCAGCAGCCACAGGTGAATAGAGATTTACAATATGCTGTGAGCAAGATTACACTGCCATATTTTGATGGGTCAGAGAAGACATCAGCTAGGTCATGGGTCCAGAAGTTGGACAACTATCTGTCACTTAGACCTATGCAGGAGGATGAGGCAATTAAATTTGCCACTTTACATCTGGACGGAGTGGCGCATGATTGGTGGCACCACGGCATGTACACATTAGGCCATCATGCGGTTAATACCTATCAGGAGTTCATGAGCAGATTGATAGAAAGATTTGATAGGAAGGATCCAGAGTTGTATTTCAGAGAGTTGGCTCAGCTCAGACGGACTGGTAGTCTGGAAGCATACATTGGCGAGTTTCAGAGAGTGGCAGTCATGGTGACTGGCATTTCAGAGAGGAGACTCATTATATTATGTGTTGAGGGTTTGACAGAACCCATGAGAGGTTGGGTCAAGGCTTTTGACCCTCCCACACTTCAGGAGGCCATGCGGAAGGCACGCAGCATGGAACTTGCCGCACCTCGCAGCAAGTTCAATTCAGGGTCCACTCCATACACGAGACCCAACAGGCCTTTTGATAGAAACAATGACAGAAATAGACCCTTTGACAGGAGGAAGGATCAACAGGATCCTAAGAGACAGAATGCACCCCCGTTTGACAGAGAGACTTTGAACGAATTACGTAAGAAGAAGTTGTGTTTTGGTGCAAGGCACCCTATGATGAAAAGCACATATGCCCACTTCGTCCGAAAGACAAAAATAACCAAATGGAGTGGTATTATGAGGGCGAAGAGCAATCTGATCTGTCAGACCAGCAAGCTGATTCCGAGCCTTCAGATGATGAGAAGTCCGAAAATGAGAATGAACATGAAGGTGGAAGGAGGCTACAGGAAGCCCATCTGACTAGTCTTCAGAGAGATGGTTCATTTCGACTCCGTGGGCTCTTAGCAGGTCAGAAGGTGATTACTTTGTTGGATACGGGTGCGACACATAATTTTATTGATGCACGTCTAGTGGAGAGACGTGGTATCCAGACAGAGGCCTTCGAGGGTATCCGAGTCAAGGTAGCTGACGGATACACGCTCAGGTGCGACAGGAAGATTACTGATCTGCCGATGAGATTGAACAACTATGAATTCAAGACTGAATTCTATGTTGTTAATATGGGTGATACAGATGTGGTACTAGGGATGGCATGGTTACATGATTTGGGTGAGTTCACGCTCAACCTACGGGATATGGAGATGAAATTCAAGGTTGACGGAAGGCCACATGTCATCAAGGCAATTCGGGCCAGTAATCTTAGGATGGTTTCATTCAGACGGATGGAGAGGCTCATTCGTCATGATATGGTTGACTGGGCGGCTGAGTGCATGTTGATGCCAGCCCAGCAGGAGCCGCAGAAGGGTGAGTACCACCCTGACATACAGATTCTGAGGACTAAACACTCCAAAGTGTTTAGTGACATTCCACCTGGTAGACCGCCAGACAGGGGTACAGAGCACATTATTGAGTTGGAGGAGGGCGCCAAGCCCGTTATGATTACTCCCTACCGACATCCGAAACGACTCAAAGATGAAATAGAAAAGACCATTAATGAGTTGTTGGCTATGGGTCATATCAGACCTAGCAAATCCCCTTTTGCTTCATCGGTTGTATTGGTGAAGAAGAAGGATGGATCCCTTCGGATGTGCATCGATTACAGGCAGCTCAACAAAAGAACCATCAAGAATAGGTACCCCATTCTGCGCATTGATGAGCTGATAGATGAGTTGCATGGTGCAGTCTTCTTTACGAAGATTGATTTGAGATCAGGGTACCATCAGATACAGATGAGGGAACAGGACATTGAGAAAACCGCTTTCCGGTGTCATTGCGGTCACTTCGAGTTCTTGGTTATGCCCTTCGGGTTAACCAATGCACCTGCCACCTTTCAGGCAACTATGAACAGGGTTTTCAGTGCTCAGTTGAGGAGATTTGTGTTAGTCTTCTTCGACGACATTTTGGTTTATAGCAGGTCATGGGAGGAGCATCTGGCTCATTTGGACACAGTCTTGGGTATCTTAGCAGATGGGTCTTTCTATGCTAAGGAATCCAAGTGCGAGCTTGGCATGGAGGAGTTGTTATATCTAGGGCACATCATCAGTGCCAAGGGAGTGAGTATGGACCCTGAAAAGGTCCGAGCTATAGTTGACTGGCCGGTACCTAAGAACCTTACACAACTCAGAGGCTTCATTGGGTTGTGTGCATTCTACAGGAGATTTGTTAGTGGGTTCTCACGTCACGCCGCACCCTGCCCGACAGCGAAGGGGCTTTTGATGGTCACAGTAGCGAGGAGTGCTTTTAGCGAGGTTTAAGGTGATCATGACTTCATGTCCCGTTGCTAGCATTGCGAACTTTTCGAAGTCATTTGATTTATTCTGTGATGCTTCGGGGGAGGGCATTGGTGCCGTTTTGATGCAGGAGCGTCATCCGATTGCATTTGAGAGCAGGAAACTCAGGGGTCCTGAGAGATTTTACAGTATATATGACAAGGAGATGTTAGCCATTATGCATGCATTGGCTAAGTTTAGGCAGTACATGGTAGGCAGCAAATTCAGTGTTCGTACAGATCATAACAGCCTAAAACATTTCCTTGGATAGCGAGACTTGAACGAGAGGCAGCAGAAATGGGTCAGTAAACTGCAGTCATATGACTTCGACATTACTTTCATTAAGGGGAAGCAGAATATAGTAGCTGACGCCTTGTCTCGTAGACCCCAGTTGAATGCCTTAGCACAGATTACAGAGGATTGGAGGCATCGGATCATTGCAGAATATGCTAAGAACCCATGGGCTTCTAGCATCGTTGACAGGACAGAGCAGGACGACAGGTATACAGTTGTAGATGACTTGATCATTTACAAAGGGCGGATTCTTTTGGTTCCTGACTCTGAGTTACGGACTACAGTTTTGAGAGCCTTTCACGACCTTCCTATGGCGGGCCATCCTGGATACTACAAGACTTACAAAATGGTTCGGGAACGGTTTACTTGGAAAGGGCTGAAAACTGATGTTTTGCAGTATGTCCGTGAGTGTTCTGTGTGCCAACAGAACAAGCAGGAGCACACTTATCCTGCTGGATTGCTCCAGCCACTTCCGATACCTGACAGGAAGTGGGAGTGTTTATCTATGGACTTTATCACGGGTTTGCCGAAAGCCCAGGGTAAAGATTGCATTTATGTAGTGGTCGATCGGTTGACTAAGTACGCCCACTTTTTCCCGATTACGACTACTTTCACAGCGTCGCAGACTGCAGAGTTGTTCTTCAGAGAGGTTTTCCGATTGCATGGATTGCCCCGGACGATAGTCAGCGATAGAGACAGCCGGTTTATGAGCAACTTTTGGCAGGAGTTGTTCCGACTTTGTGGGACCGAGTTGACACCGAGTACCAGCTACCATCCACAGACCGATGGACAGACAGAGATTGTCAATAAGTGGGCGGAAGGTTATTTGCGCAATTATATAGCTGGTCAGCAGAGAGCTTGGGTGAGGTGGATTTACTTGTGCGAGTATTGTTATAACTCGACTCACCATATGACGATACAGATGACCCCCTTCATGGCATTGTACGGGTATGAGGCGCCCAATCTTCTGGATTTGATTTTGAGCGATAGCAGAGTGCCGAGTGCAGGTGATATGATGCAGAGTTAGCAGGACATCTTGAGGTCTCTCCGAGACAATATCCAGCAGGCACAGAATCAACATAAGCAGTATGCTGATCAGAAGAGGGTTGAGCGTAGTTTTGAGGTGGGTGATATGGTGTACCTCATGTTGCAGCCGTATCGTCAGTCTACTCTGCGGAAGAGTGGGGCAGAGAAACTAAAACCTCGCTACTATGGTCCATTTCGTGTTGTCAGACGAGTGGGCGAGGTTGCTTATGAGTTGGACTTGCCAGCTGATAGCAAGGTCCATAATGTATTTCACGTTTCTCGCCTGAAAAAGGCATTGGGTCAGCATGTTGTTCCATCTCGGTTTCCACCCTTATTGTGAGGAAAGCGATGCGAGTACACAGGCCATCAGCGATATGAGGAAGACACCTTGAATGTGATCGAGAATATCGGTCAAGTGGAAGATTTGCGGTTGAGGGATGCTACATGGGAATTGACGTTTACGGTATCGAGTTGAGATTGCTTGAGGACAAGCAATTTCGAGGGGAGAAGGCGGTATCATGTCCCCATCCTAGTCGGCCACGGTGGTAGCGAGTTAATATCATTTACGATCCTCGTGAAATTGAGTGTTGAAGGATCCTTTTGGCGATTGCTTTCCGGTGTTAGTTAGCTCAGGTTCACCGGTGTAGCCGAGTTTGGGCCTTCGCGGGGGTATCTTCGAAGAGTCTTTTGAGGAGAACTTTCTATTTTTAGAAAGTTAAATTCGGTGTTGCTATTCGGGTGTTAGGGCACACAGTGCGCGATTGATTTAGCCGAGATTCGACCCGGTTCAGTAATTGTTTGATTTGACGGAGAAATAAGGAGTAATTACTGAGTTATGAAATATTTAATAATTTGACTTTATTATAAAGTCACTTTATTGAAATATTAAAATATTTAATTATTTGGCTAAGTTATAAAGTATTGAATTATACTTTATATTATATTATTAAAATGTGATTTAATGAGTATTTAATGCTCATTAAAAAGGGACGCCAATAATTAAATAAATTCTCCTAAGTCCAAAGTGAAAATTAAATCATTAATTTAAATGATTATTTTAATGGAGAATTAGGTCGAACTTTTCATAGAAGAATATATTGTTCTTCCCAAGGCAAAATGGAACTATCAAGTTTATTATTCAATTTTGTCTTCTGAGCATCTGAGCTTTGGAGTTTGCAAACCCTAGGGTTTCTGGCAAACATCGTTTCTGGAGAACGTAACCTCTTCAGAGATCAGGCATACTGAGGCTGTGAGATACCAGCTGAAGATTGCACTTGGTGATTTCATCCAGAAGTCACAGATTGAGCATAATCAGTTAATCAGACAGAGAGTCATCGAGTTCAGCAGAGATATTTACTACCTACCAGAGGCGACTTCATCCATCATCATCCATCAGTGTTTGGCACAAGTTTCAAGGAAGTCCGTACCATTTAATTAAATGCTGCAGATTGGCCGTACCATTTAATTAAATGCTGCAGATTGGCCGTACCACTGTACCAGCAGGCCGTACTTATTTCTTGTCAGGGAGTTTCTTCTGGCTTTCAGTTTCCAGCTTCCAGCTTGAGGCGTTGGCTTGGTATTGAGCATTTACTGGAGATTAGACGTTGGATTCAGAGACTGGAGATTATTTATACCTGGCCGTACTTAGCATTTATTGCTGCAGCCGCCATTGTTAAAAAACCAGGTTTTTCTGTTATAATTTCAAAATTGCTTTTCCTTGTTCAGATTCTAGCATTGTAACAGCTCAAAATAAGTGATAAATAAATGCGCCTATGCTTCATGAGCAAGATCTGAGTCCCTCTGTGCATTTTAGATTTATTTAGAATTTTTTATCAATTTCTTTGAAAAATCGCAATTTCATTATTTGCCTGAAAACTTCAAAAAAAACCAAAAAACCTTCAAAAACGATACAAACAGTTAGGGTTTCATTCAGAGAACCACCAGGGTTCTGACAGTCATCAATGGAGGTCATCCGACTGCCAGGGGTCAATTTCAGCATTCAACTTTCGGCAGGAGGTGAAACGATGAACATGCATGAGGAACGAGAAAGAAAGTTGAAAAGTCGTGAAAATTTTCTAACACTGCTGAGTTTGGGCGCCCCAGTTGAAGAAAGGTGCCCATCTTTTTAGGGCATCAGATGAGTGAATTAGGGTTAGGAACTCCAATGGAAGTTGCTCAGTTTTCAGTCAGCTTCGCGATGGATATTCCCGTCAGAGCATCCGACGATCCAGTCTCCGGCAAATTCGAGTGAAAGTGGAAGGTATAGAATGAAGATCTGAAACTCGAAGAAGAAGATTAAAGAAAAAGTGTAAAAATGACTTAAGTCTGGAGAAACTGGGCGCCCTAGGTGAAGAAAGGCGCCCAGTTTTTCAAGGTGCAAACAGATGAAATTGCAATCTAAGTTATTATGAGATGTCTTCAAAATGCAACATGCTTTCCAGTGAGCTATTCAGCACGACAAACGAACCTCGCAGTCATCAGATTCAAAGGGTTGAACAGAGGATCCGATGAGAGTTGAAAAGAAAAATCCGAAAGCAAAGGTGAAAAACGCAAAAAATAAACTAACTCTGGTGAAGTTGGGCGCCCCAGCTTGGCAGGGGCGCCCAAGCTTTTGAGGACCTAAAATCTTCCTTTTGACAAAAGTGTCTCCAGAAGACCCCTCCTGAAATCCTCTCAGCTTCGCAACGAGTCCAAACATTCGTCAATCCGACGTCCGAAACTCCAGATTCGACAAGGTCATCTGCAGAAGTGAAAGACAAATAAATTGAAATTTTTTCTAAGTCTGGTGAAAATAAGCGCCCCAGTTGAGGAAGGGCGCCCAAACTTTTAGGCCTTCAAGTGATGGAATTTGCAGAAGTAGCATCCAAGAGTGCCTCACCAAAATCAATCTGGCTATCCAACGAAATATTCAGACAGTCAGTCGGATCAGTATTGCTCCCGGAATCGAGGATTCATCAGAAAATCAAAGGGAGAAGGAAGAACTTGGAAATCAAAAAATGGCTAACACTGAAGAAGTTGGGCGCCCCTAGAAGGAATGTGCACCCGTGAATTCGAAGGTCAAAATCAAGTTTTTAGCCGGAGGTGCCTCCAGAACATTTCTCAGTTTCAGTCAGGCTCCGCCGTGAACCACTCAGCTCGCCTGTCGGGTTGATCTGTCAACGGGAAATCAAAGGCGAAGTAGCATGTCAAAGTAGAGGAAAGTTGAGAAAGTTAAAATTTTGACTAACACTGGTGGAAATAAGCGCCCCTCTTGAAGAAAAGCGCCCAAAGTTTCATGCCTTAGAGAATTTTCAAGAGTTTTCAAAATTTCAAAATTTGCAATAAGAGGAGGATGGCGTCCAGGTTCAAAGGGCTGAGATTTAGGGTTTTGAAATAAAAGCAAAAAGAAAGCAAAACCTAAATCAGACCCTAAGTCTATTTAACACTTCTTTTCATGTATTTTTCATTATTTTTGCAGGTGGCATCCAGAGGAGAAAGTTGGAGCAGCAAGTTTGAAGAATTTTTGTGATTAAAGAATCCATAGTTGCTGGTTTTACATCAGATTTTTCAGACCAGCAAGCATAAACCCTTGCTTTTTCATTCTTTTTGTTCCAGAAGATCAAATTTTTCAAGCAGAAGGCCAAGGCTTTCAATTTTTCAGTCATCTGGGTCTTTTTGCCTCAATCTTCTGAAGAATTTTTCAGGAACTTCATCAAGTTGCAGCAAGTGCTTTTATTTTGCATGTCAGTGAAAACCTTAGTGCATTCAAATTTGAACCATCTGGGTCCTTGCCAATCAGTCTTCTGAAGAAAACCCATATCGCAACTTTTTTCAAAAGAGTTCAAAAAACCTAGGATTGGCTGCTTTTTCGATCAAACATCAGGGTTTTGCAATTTCAATCAACTGGGTCCATTTCTAATCATATTCTGAACAAAACCCAGATGCCAGCTTTTTTCGGGAAAAAATTGAAGAAATTAGGGTTTGCTGCTTTTTCAGGCTAAATTCAAAGTTTTCAAAAACGGACGATCTGGGTTGTCTTGTATTGACATGCTGAACAAAACCCATATCTCAGAAAAATTTCTCAAAAATTCGTCCGTTGAAACACAAATATCAGCATTCTAAAAATAGAAATTGTTCAAGACTTGTCTGAGCCAAGGCGAGTTTACAGTCATTCTTCGAGTTTTCTGAAATGGAGTACACTCCTAATGTTTTCAAGTCCGAATTAGTTCTCTTTCACAGTTACATCAAAACAGCTAAGACAGACTTGCATCATGTCAAGTCGGTGTTCGATCTACATGCCTTGGAGAGGGCAGGCAACACTTCAATCAAGAACCTGGGACATTCTGGACTCCTCGCAGCAGCGTCTATTCCTATATCAGTTCAGAGCCTTGAGTTCGTAATCGCTTGCATTAAGCATTACAACCCGGCTACTAGGGAGATCCAGTCAGGAGACGGTAGATTGATTTGCAGTCTAAAGCCTGATATGGTCGAAAGGTGTTTTTCCATTCCCTCGTGGCCTGAAAGCGTAACTCTTTCAAGGGATGAATGTGAAAAGATGTGGAATATGCATAAAGACAAATATAGCAAGAAGATTGCACAGAGATGGATGAAACAAAAACATAAGACATTGCCCAAGAATGTCGGACGAGGAGAATTCAAGGACGAGGTTGCCATCATCATCACTTTGCTCAACAGAGTCACTGGCTCAGAAGATGCCACCAAGTTCCAACCTTGGATGTTTTATGCCATTCCTCACATTATGAAAAAGACTGAGTTTTATGATTGGCCTACTTTGATTAGTGACTGCCTACATCAGCAAATAATAGAATATTTTCAGTTTCATGTATTCCACATGGTGTCATATCTAGTCTACTTGGTGGCCTATCAAGGTCAATTTAGAGGATTGAACACCGAGGGATCATTGAGTGTACAACACATATACAACTATTATCCCCAGTTGGAATTCACAAAGTCATTGCACTACTACAAAAGGGTGAACGAGGCATTCTTGACGTACACAGTGCGGGACTTAGACAACGAATTGCACGTCCGCATCTCTTCAGTTGCCAGGGCAGCAATGGCAGAATGGGCGGATTGGTTTATACAGTTTCCTACCTTTACCTATCTCAGGGTCTATGGTTATTCAGGTGCCCCGCTCATGTTGCCAAGTTATCCGTCAAATGAGGTCATCTTCATGGAATTCTTGAGGCAAGCTCATGGTGTCCACATAGTCTTGAGAAATAGAAAGAAACCCTCTCTTCACTTTCCATTAGGGTTGGGTATTTATACATGCAGGACTGCTACAGATGCCAGGACAATTGGAGAAGAGTTAGATAAATTTGGCCTCAAATCCTACAGCGAGAGGCGATCATTTGATCCTCATGGTGTCTACGCTGGCCGATTGGAGAACTATAATCACATACCCGCACTTGAAGATTTTTAGGGCTAACTGCGGATATGAGTTTGAAGTGCGAAGGTGTAGTTACAGCAGAGTTAACTCTCCATCAGATGAAAGACTGTTTAAATGAAGATATAGAAGGGCTCTCTGATGATGATGAAGATGTGCTTCTGCCAATGTACACTCAGAAACGAATCGAGGATCAGCCTCTTCCACAAGTTAATTGGGCAAACAAGGAATCTCTTTCAGTTGAAGACAGAACAAGACAAGTCGTGGAGCATAGTAAGGTTTTCTTAGTGCTTAAAAGGAAGAACTCTATTCCAGTAGCAGAGCCGCCAAGGATAATTCCCTCTTCTTCCACAGCACAGGCAAAAGGAAAGGGTAAAAGTCAGTCTCAAGATGGCATCAAAGGTTGTAGATCGAATAAAAATGTAAAAAGAAGGTTGGATTTCTCAGGCATAGTCATACAGGAACAGCCTACAGTTGATTCAGAAGTTCCTCCTGACGAGCTCATACCTCAGAATGAAGCAGAGGAGCCACCTTCAACACATGTTTCTGTACCTTTGACGAGTTCGTCACCAATTCACATTGATCTTGATATCGAAGATGATGAAGAGATTGCAGCAATACCTCTTGAGGAAGTTAGTAAAGATACTACTGTGTCTTCGCTTGAGAACTCCTTAGGAAGGGTTAGGAGAAGGCCTTCATATCAAGTGAGTGTTGATGATCTCGATAACATCTATCAGGAACCTCCTAAGAAGAAGGCAAAGAAGCAAATTCATTTTGATAGGAATCCTGATAACGAGATTGTCATAGAGACTGCAGTGCCCCCAGAAGATAAAAATTGGGATGAGGTAAACATGGATGATTTTGTCATGGTCAAGGCTAATCTTGGTAGAAATACCAGACATGCAGATTTGAGTCTCTTCAAAGTTGTATCTAAAAACCTTCATGAAAGAGTGCTAAAAGATGGAGAAGATAAGGCAGCCCTCAAGGCTGAAAATCAGCAGCTTAAGCTTTTCATTTCTAACCTTGTTCGTGGTTCTTCACAAGCAATCCAGTTGCTGCCCCAGGTCTTGGAGACACCAGCTGATCACCATCAGTTAAGACAGCTGGTCATATGTGGGAAAGAGACTCAGGAGTGGATTGAGAGCTTCATTGTCAGAGGAAAGGAGATCTTGGCTCAGATGTTCCAGTTGAGAGAAAACGCTCATGAACTTCGTCAAGGCATCCAAGGATTTGAACAAACACTGGCTGAAGTAAAACCTAGGCATGAGATTATCATTGCTGATTTAGACACAGCCTACGGTTCAGCGGTTTCAAAGGAGCACAAAAGGAAAATCCTTGCTTGGAGAGAGCGTCATGTTTTCAAAGTTAAAACTTATGAGAGGATATCTGAAGAATTCATCACCTACAGACAAAGGGTGGTTGAAGCTCTCCTTTTCATCAGCGAATTTGTCATAGAGATCCCCTCTCAGTACAGTCTTGAAGATGGTTCTTACGTCGGGCTTGAGGAGGTGCAAAATCAGTTCCAGAATGTTGTTCATAGTTGCAATCCAGTTGGCGGAAGGATAGGTCATATTTCAATGATGTCAGCAAGTTCAATAAAGCGGCCAATGAGATTGAAGATTTCCTGAGATCCATTGCGATGCTGAAGATATTCTTGAAAAGCGGTATTTTGCTGTTGATGGCATAGATGCACCGAACCGGGACACAATCTCTAACTTCCTAGCGGATGTGATCGAGTTTTAAAGCAGCTTTCTTCTAGAAGCTTTCTTTCCCGCTTTCTTTCTATTCTTGGAATAATCCTTATCCATTCTTTGAGGATAGAAAGAAGATAAGATGTAATAGTTGGCATTTCCCAATTTTTTTGCTTTATAGGGTTTTATCTTTCTAGATTTAGTAATAAAGCTTGCTTGTTGAGCAAGCCCTAGATTGTGAAAGCAAGGAGATTTTAGGGTTCCTTACTCCTCTGCTTCTCTATAAATAAGAGCCTTTGCTCATTTATTTTCTTTAACCGTGCTAGTGAGAACAAAACACTGAGCCTATTGTGCCTTCTATTTGTTGCTCAAGTATTGTTCATTTGTGTTGTGATAAGCAAATTGTTGAGCCTCTTTAGCCAACAAGGAGTTGGTAAGATTGTTGTTTTCTATTGTGCTAAGAATAAGTTTGCAAGCCTCCTTAGCTGCAATTTCTTGTTCAAGGCATGTTAGAAGTGAGCTTTGTTTCAGAGATTTGAGTAATAAAATCATGAGCCTCTTTTGCCTTGGTCTAAAATCTCAGATTTCCGTTATTTGTGTTCTACTTTTATGATCTTTATTTCAGCTTGCAGTGAAGTGTGTAGGTGTTCGTTGAAAAAGAGATTATTGAAGTATTTTTTTTCAGAAAATCTACCTTGTTAATTTCTAACTTCTCTTGCTCTGCTATTACTTGAGAGGTTAGGAACGTCTTTAGTCTAGGTTAGTCGTAGTTGAACTTCCTATATCAGAAAATCTCAGCTGCGGCGTTTGTGTTTAAAAAACCTTGTGCTCTAAGCTGATCAAAAAGATAGGCAACTTAGTTTTAGTTTACTTTCTTTCAAACACCATCAGCAAGAGGGAGCTTCCTCTCCTAATTTGAAGAGCAGTTTATCTGCGCATAGCTGTCCGTTTTCAAATCCGCATTCCAGAGGTGCGAATTTAAACGCCAACAGTTTTCTGGCGCCCATCTTGGGGCACGAGGCTTTAAACAACAAAGAAAGCTTAGGCTTTATGTCACGGGTATGACTATCTGGCGTCCTACTGCACCAGTTCAACAACCTGATCTTACACCTCCAGTTATCCAGCCGAGTTTCCAGATAATTGAAGGAGAGCAAGTAGACATCATCAGCAGCCTGAGAAGTTTCATCTTTGAGAAGGAGACCCCTGCTCAGTGGAGAAACGCTGCTGTTATTCTAGACAAAGAGGAAGAGAAGGCCGATATTGCAGCCGAAAGACCTGTCTTGCCACCACCCGCGTGGGACTAGACAATCCATGCTTACATAGTCTATACAAGGAGGAGAACAAGAACAAATCCGCTCTTCCAAGAAGAAGATACGTTCCTTCCACATACGCATCCTACAGAAGTTGGAGAGTCATCCAACACAGTTCCTGAGTTCAATGCCGTACCAGTGTTCGAAGAAGAAGAATCCGAAACAATGGGTGATAACCGCAACAACGATGACAACAACAATCGTAATCGGAGAAGAGGTATCCCATTGCCTTGGGGTGATAATATCGGACCTTTGGCCCTAGGAGCAAATCATGAACTGCCTAAGGGGTCAAGAAAGCACTTTCCACGGTTCCAAGGTGATGGAAGTCAACATCCTGACGATCATCTTTCAGCCTTTTCAACGGCTTGCGCTGTTTTGCATGTAGGTCATGAAGATATTGTTGTACGTCTCTTTGTTGAGACACTCGCGGGAGCTGCTGCCGAATGGTTCAATCACTTGGAGCCTGGTTGCATAACCAACTGGAATACTATGACTGAAAAGTTTCTTGCAAGATTCAAACCAGCTGAAGATAGCCACCAGTTGTTCGCTCGACTTTCCAATTCAAAGAAGGACAATGAACCAATGAGAGAGTTCGTAGCAAGGTTTAATCGCCTGGTTACTCGTCTTTCATATACACTCAATCCATCGCCTGAGATCCTGTTAAGCAGTTTTGTCAATGCACTTCCATCAGAGATAGCTTTTATCATAAGATCGGCTCACGAGACGGAACTGGGAGAAGCACAACAAGGTGCAATAGAAATTGAAGACAACATGATCACTTCAGGAAAGATCAGAGGAGATGCTATTAGACCTTTGGTTCAAAGTTCTGCTGATCTGTTACTTCAAAGGGTTGCAAATGAAGTAACTATTCTCAAGAGGCAATTGCCACTTCAGCCAACGCCTCTTGCTCAAGTTGCACCACCACCTGCCTTGCCCGCACCACAACAGCCTTATCAGCCTCAACAGCCGTATTAGCCGAGGAGGAATAACTTTCAACCTTACAACAATTACAAGCCATGAGGGCCACCTCCACCAAGGAAAGCAGCCGACAATACACAAAATGTTGTGTTTTGCTCTTTTCATGATTCCACTGAACATACCGGCGCATCTTGCCCTGAAAATGTCAGAATGAACGAGATAATGGGATACGCCGAAGCTGCATCTACACCAAGTTTCGTTCCAACTCCAATTTCGAATGTTGTCTTACCTCAATCGGACAACTTCGATGGTGACTCCGCAACGGGCTACTTTGAAAGTGAACCCGATTTTGAAGAACAAGAAGAAGATATTTGTCAGTACTCTCTTGCAGTTAATCCTGAGAATCATACGACTCCTGTGTTCACCAGAGCTCAACATCTGAGAGCACACAGAGAAGAGGAAGAAGAGAGGCTGAAGATATCAAAAGATAAAGAAAAAGGAAAAGAAGTAGCTTCTACTTCAAATATTAAGTCTTCTCAAGAGAACGTGAAAGCAATTGCTGAAGATTCATCCTCAGCAAATTTTGATATTGTAGATTCATTGATGAAGAACAAAGTGCAGATTTCTCAGTTAGAGTATCTCCAAGATCATCCAGAGCAAGTGGACCAACTTCTCAAGTTTGTGAAGAAAGGACCTACCAAACAGCCCACATTGCTCGAATCATCCGTTCCGGCGGAAGACAAGCCTAAGCTGTTCTATATTTCTCTATATATAGGAGGTTACAAATTGAGCAATTGTATCATCGATTCCATAAAAGATGAAGTCTCTTGTTGGGATTCAATAAGAATATTAAGCAGATGCACGCAAAGATCCAGTTGGATCAGCACCGCAGGTTGAAGCGGTGCCTTCATCTCCTGCTTCTCTGAGGCTTTCTCCCATTCATATAGATTCAAAAGCTGATTCTCCAGTTCACAACATCTCAACAACGATTCATTCATCAAGAGTTGATGGAACTAGAACTGATCCTCCCATAGAAGTTTTGGCTTGAGAACATCCTAGGTAGGAAGAGGAGGAATCCCTCTTATCAGTTGAACTTTGCAGAACTTGATATCATCTACTAGGACACACCAGAAAAGAAAATTAAGAAGCAAGTTCACATGAAGAAGAATTCTGATGATGAGAATATCATTGAGATTGCTGCACCTCCAGAGGACAAGAACGTTGATGAGGTTGAGATTGATGACTTGAAGGTTGTCAAGGCTAATCTCAGTAGAAGCACCCGACATACTGATGAGAATTTCTTTGAAGTTGCGGCAGATAATCTAAAGGAACGAGTGCTCAAGGATGGAGAAGATAAGGCAGCCCTCAAGGCTGAGATTTGGCAACTATGGCAATATATTTCCAATCTCCTTCATGGCACTTCACAGGCTACTTTGTTGCTTCCACAAATTTTGGAGTCACTGGTAGATCAACATCAGCTAAGTTAGTTGCTCATATATGGGAAGCATATGCGAGATTGGATAGAGGAATTCATCACCAGGGGCAAATTTGTACTTGCAGAGATATACCAACTGAGGTATAACGCCCATGATCTTTGCTTAGGGATCTAGGAGTTCGAGCAACACTTCATTAAAGTAAATACCTTTAAGAGAATACTGTAGAGTTGGTTTAATTTAGAGAGAAGGTTGTTAATACTCTCAAGTTCATAAGCACATTTGTTTCACATATCCCTTGTCAATATCTTCATGATGATGGCACTTACTTTGATATCAATGAAGTGTAAATAGAGTTTCAGAATCTCATCCGTAGTAGTTTTGGTAGTGATCCTATTGCCGATGAATCATGTTGTCACGATGTCAGCAAAATTTGATAAAGCAGCGGAAGAGATGAAAGAATTTCTGAGGTTGATTGCAAATGGTGAGGAGATGTTGGAAAAGCAGAATATTGTTGTGGATAGAATCAGTCCTCCTAACAAAGAGGCAGTTACCAGCTTGTTGGTGGATATAGTTTCTCAATTTATCACTAAGTGATTCACCAAGGGCAGCAAAGATTTCCAAGAATAGAACTCAAGAAAAGTAGTAGTTAACTTTATGCCTTTTCCAAGTTAAACTTGTTCTCATTCATGCATATCTATTTTTTGGAAATATGAAATGTATAGTTGGAGTTTTTCTTAGTTTTTATTAGTTAACTGATGTGTGCAGGTAGTTAGTTAGTTATCTTTTGTTTAGTTTTAGAAATAAAGTTTGCATGTTGGCAAGTCTAGTTTTTCAAAACAAGGAGATTTTAGGGTTCCGTACTACTTATTTGTATATAAATAAGGGCAGCCTTGCCCATTTCTTGGGAACTGATGTGATAATAAATTGTTGAGCCTATTTTACTTGCAACTTTGCTATTCAGTGTTTGTTCACTTTGTGTCAAATGTAATCTGGTTTGATCGCATATTGTAAGCCTACCTTTGCTACAATCTGTTGTCCCAAAAGTGTATTTATTGTTAGAATTTGAGGAACGAAATCTCATGCCTATTTTGCTCAGATCTACTATCTTAATCTGTTTTAGTATTTTATCTTATGTGTTTTGTTTGCATAATCTCTATTTCAGCTTACATCTTATAAGTGCAATGAGTCTTCGGGTGTGTTCTGGAAACAAGTTTATTTAAGCTTTTGTGTTAATCAAATCATTCCTTGTTTACTTTTGATTCTCAGGCTTTGAGTTTACTTGAGTTGCCAGAGGCATCTTTAGTTTATGCCTAGTTGTAGTTGAACTTTTGGAAAAGAGAAAACCTCAGCTATGATGCAAAGAGTTTTATAACCTTGTGCTCTTGGCTAAGAAATAAAAAGATTGGCAATAGTTTAGTATTTCTTTTTAAGAATAATCAGCGTAGAGGGAGCTTCCCTTCCTAATTTGAAGAGTAGTCTAACTGTGCATAGCTGTCTGTTTCTAATCCGCATTCCAGAGGTGCGAATTGAAACACCAACACATTCGAAAGAGGTCGTGTTTCACTATAATCATAGAAGGTTGTAAGGGAAAAGTAAAGAGAACAAAAAAAAATAATCAAATTTGAAGGTTGGGTGCGACCATTGAAGGGCACAATGTATTTTTGCATTTATCTGTGAACAAAGCAATTTGAAAAGTTATTTTTAAGGGCATGTGAGCTAAAAAAGAAGGTTGTGGTATTTTTGCATAGTTTGAAGGACATTTTTGTTGCAGTCACATTGGAGAATCACATGATAGTTTGCTACTTTGAAACTCTAGTTGGGAGTCTTTCATATCAAAGTTGTAGTTGAGGGTTTTTATATTTGCATTAAAAAATGATTTTTAATCCAAAGTTTTTATATGGGTTTGAAAAATTTTTTGAGTTCACATTTTAAAAAATTTGGGATATTTTTTTTTTTTTGAGAATGGAAATTGACTACATCTAGTAATTTAGATGTAGAAAAATCATCCAAGGAAATTTGAGATAATTTGAATAAATTGTTTGGAGGAAAAGTAGTTAATGCAAAATTTCCTCTAAAGCTTCAGCTATTCAAATTCAAGTTGTATAATGTAGTCACTATGTCTAGCCACGTAAGCAATATGAGATCTTTCATTAGACAACTAGCAAAAGTCAATGCTATAGCTGATGATGAGGATGCCAAAGCCATTTTGTTAAACAATCTGCCTTCTAAATATAGGAATGCCATTTTACTCTTAGTCAGACACATCCTCTAGAAGATATGATTTCAGCTCTTTTAGTCAAAGAATACATAACAATTGCAAAAGATACAAAAGACAATTTTCATAATGAGAGTACATTATACACAATAGATGATTGTAGAATATTAGATTAAGACAAATGGGAGATTGAGTGTTATTACTGCAAGAAAAAAAGTCACATGCCTAGAACTATAGAATTTGAGCCAATGATGTTCTCAAAGGAAAGCTGAAAGACAAACCCAATGAAGTTAATATAGACATTGTTGAAGATCCACTGGATGTTGATAGGGGTGAAGAATTCGTTGCTGAAGAATGTGTTTTTAATAAGCCCATGCTTTGAAACAACAGAGGGATTTGATGTAGATGGGGGTCACCATGGATGGCTGCCCAATAAGTTTAGGAGTTTGTGGATTTTAGGAATTATACAGGGTCATGAGATAAATTGATAGAGCACTACAGATGTAGCTCAACATTGATGGTTGTCTAGTAATTTGGGAAATTTGTAATTTGAGAGTTTAAGGAGGTGGAATTTGGGATCTTAGGTATTGAGCTTGGGAGCCACACCTTTATGAGGGTTGCAAAGCAACTTGATGGAGTTCTACTTGATCCAAGAACAATTTTTTAAAGAAAAGCTTTTGGAGAATATATGGTTTTGTTTGGTTCTGATGTTTTAAATTTTCAATTGGTGTGTTAGTATGTTTTATTTTTAGTATAGTGAGCCTTAAGTGAGGGTATTACAATAGAAGGCTTACCTTTTATCATACAATCACCATTGTGACACAGTGACTTAGTGGTGTGTAATAATATTATCTATTATTAGTATTTTGAACTGTGGACAAGTATCACATTTTTAATTATTGGTTACATGATCAAAATCTATATGAGGAGATGTACCTCTTTGTAATTGTCACTACAATATTTTACAACAGTATATTGTGATTATTGATCTTTTTTTAATAGTATTCACTAAAAGAAAAGAAGAAAGGGGAATAAGAGGAAAAGAGAGTAAGAGGAAGTGGAAAATATAGGAAGAGGAAGAAAACAGTTTTCAAGGTATCAAATTGATTCTTGACTCCAATTTCTGAGCTTCTTGTTCAATGTACCCATGTACTTTGCATGATGGATTATTTATTTTTCAGCCATCTTTCAATATAACTATAAATCACATTTTATATTATGTTTTTTATGATCATGAATCTATCAAATAGGTTATGAAATTAATGAATTGCTATTGTGCTATTTAAAATTTTAACTTCTTTTGATTTGTTTATGTTATTTTTAAGTGATTTTCATTTATTTGTAATTTAAAAATTCATATTAATTTTGATTATTTTAATAACAGCTTGTTCTTAAAATTCAGAATTTTTTTTTGTCTTTCCTTAAAATCCATGCCCCATCCTCAAGTCTCGAAAAGAAACTCATAAAAGCTGCATTTACTTTACTAAACTTCTGTTTTGTTTGAATAAACAAATTTACTGTTTACTTCCATACTTGTTTTATATTTTCAGTGTTAATTTGGTTAGCTCAAAATGATCGAATCTGCCATTTGACTAGTTTTGTGAGGTAGATGTAATAATGTTTTAGCTTAGAGTATTTTGGGAATTTCATTGATAGTATGTGAAAAAATGACAATTTTTCTCTACTTTGTTCCATCTTGAGATTTCCATAGCTTTCACATTTTTATCATAGGAATAAATCACTCCTTAAATAGTTGAGGTGAATAGTTGCATTTTTTTGTCTTCTTTCCATCATGTGATGTGCCTTTGCTTGAAAGCTAATTGGATATTTACTCATATAATCATATTACAAACGGTATTGATTATGTAGATTAACCAATGCTATTTTATTCACACAGGCAACATTACATAGGCAAATTCTTTATATGGCTGGTCAGCTGGGGCTTGATCCTCCTACGATGCTGCTTGTTTCTGGAGGTGCAAGTGGGCAGATGCAGCAAGCATTAATTAATTGTGAAGCAGTGGTGAAAGAATTTGGTTGCAATTTTGTCTCTTCTTTAATCAGTCTTACAGTGTACTGCCCCACCTTCCTCACATCGTGTGAAAGAAGTGAAATTTGCAATACTTTAGTGAAATTTATGCATAAGGAGACAACATTGGGTGGAGATTCCAGCAAAATCTTAAAGAATTCTGAAAGTAATCGACCTCCTATTCTTTTCATTCTTGCCTCTATGCTGCCAAAAGGGTAAGTATCTCCCATTATTCTTACTTTCAACTTTAAATTGATTTTTTATACAAGCAAATTTCACTATTAATGTCTTATCGTGCAATTTTAATGGAGCATAGACTTATATGATGGTAAAACTGAGCTATATGTTATATTAGGCATAGTTGGCAGACTCGCAGAAAACTCGCCACTCGCGAGTTTTTTTTAAAAACGAGTTTTTTTTAGAAAAACTCACGAGTTTTTTTTGAGAAAAACTCGCGAGGTTTTTCTCAGATGAGTTTTTCCGAGTTTTTTCAAAAAACTCGCGAGTTTTTCAAAAAACTTGGCTATGGAGAACTTAAAGCTAAAAACGTCTTTTTTAATGTTTATTAAGCAATTTTTTAAGTTCCCGAGTTTTTCCGAGTTTTTGGTGAGTTTTTGGAGAGTTTTAAAAAACTCTCCAATTTTTCCCTTGGCGAGTTTTTTGTTGGGGCGAGTTTTCCAACTATGATATTAGGAAACTATTATCATAAGGAGCTAGAAACAAAATTAGTTTTCCTTCATTACATAGTGTAATATCTCTCCTGTCTCTGAAGTGCAAAATGCTATGCAGCTGCTATAAAGTTATTTTTGGTTTTTGAGGTTTTTTTTTTTTTTTTTGATAATGATTGCCAGGAAAAGTAAAGCAAGAGAGATATACAAAACAGATGCAAATGCACAATGCCAATAATCTAGAAATTGATAACTATTTTGATATTGGATTCTTTATTGAGAATTTACATAATAATCATACCCGGATATTAAGAAGATTGATAATCTTGAATTCTGGAAATTATGACAGCAATATGAATGCCCTTGGAATGATCGACCTGCTGCCTTTAATGGTTTCTCCAGCCAAATAACCACAGCAAATGCCTTTAATGGCCTAGACGCCCAATTTAGCAATGATAACAGTCCAAAAGGAAAGGTGTTTTCTGCCTGAGTTCACACGCCCAGCCTGGAGGAATGGTACGGCTGGCAGAAGCTAGAATGTACAGCCTGGTCACAGCAGGGAATAATGGCTGCAGCTGATGATGTTTGTTTCTCACAATGGAACCCTTCAAACCCTGCCAATACTTCACCAATTTTGCCCAATGTTGACTCCAGATTGAAGCCAGTCCTCAAATGCAACCTTAAGATGATGTTGCACACCATCAAGAAGCTGAACAAAGAAGAAATCACGTTCTCCAATGTTTGAATATTGCTGGAAATGCAGAAACCCTTGGTCTCTTCTCCTCACAAGCCAAATTCTGCAAGTGTCATTTGTCAAATGCTCAAAAGATGAATCGATTTGCTTTTGTGGAGCCTTGTATACTTCTCATAAAAAGCATGACCCCCAAGGTGGCACTTTTAATCATTAAAATATATTTTATGTTCCTTTGACTTTATGATATGACTCATAAAGTGGGCGCCCTTATCAATGTCTCATTAATTGCACTTTTTTAAGTCAAAATGGCCCCATTGACATAAAGTTAAGTTATAACTTTATAATATGCTTTTAAAATATTAATTATCATTAAAGCCAACTTTAATAATAATATCTCCCTCAATAAACATTATTTCGCCATCCCCATCTGAACTTTGTTTGCCTACGGAATGTAATTCAATTCTTACGTACTACTGGCAAACTAATTATGTGCAGAACATAGAATAAAACAGCAACCAGAAAGATATCATATTTGAACACCAGAAACTTTATTCATCATCAGAAATATCATGTACAAAAGAGTATCAGCAGTGATTGACAATAAGCATCGGCACCAAAAACTCTCCCATAATAATTTCCCGACTATCCCAACAGACTACATATAGCGTTCGGCAGTGGTTAGATAACCAACCGGCACGATGCTTCGTAACAACATTAACATACCATTAATCCGAACATGCTTTCCCGAAAGTACATGACATTATTATTCTTTACTAATCTATAGTTTTATTAACAATTAGTTGACTAAGGCCGACAACAAAGTAAAGATATACGACTAACATCATCCCCCCCAAAAAAGAAGTCGTCTTCCAGACGACATACATATAGCAAGATAAGATCACTGAGAAGTAGGGGAAAGGGAGTGCGTCCCTGGATGCACAGATGACGTCGGAGTAGTAGAAGAATGTTCCGCTCGCAGTCGCCTCACCTCCTCGGTACGTGTGCGAAGCTGCCAATCTGCCAGTATCTCCCTCTCCCTCGCCGCCTTTACCATCCGGGCTGCCTCCATCAGTTGGCTTTTTTCCTTCTCCGCCTCTGCACTCTTGGCCGCCAAATCAACCTCTTTTGCAGCCAACTGATCTTTCAATGCCTTCACTCGCTCCTCCCATGTTGCCTCTTTCTATTGTGCTTCCTCCTCCAAGACTGCCACCCGAGGCTCCAAGGCCTCCAATCGAGCTCCCCTCTCATTGGCAAGCCGAGTTTGTTCGGCCAAGTCATTCTGGATGCTCTTTATGGTAGCAGTGGACTCGTCCTTAACCCTCTGCAGGAGTTTATAGGTGTCCACTCTTCGTGAGACCGCTACCTCTGTGGAAAATATTTGGCGCTTCATGAGAATAAAGACATCCCGAAAGGCAAGCTCTATGTAATATAAGCTCTCCAGAACCCCGGCGTCCCGCCTTACTAGTCTCGGTGGTCGACCCCGCCAGGCTCTCATCATAGCAGAAGTCTCTCCTGCTGGCCACCCCTCGCCAAATATCCGTGTGAACTCAGCCTCACACCCCATCTGTACAAATCCTCGGATGTGGTGAACTTCCTGGCCCACTAGAGGAGATCGGCCAATCCTGAGGTCTCTGGAAACCTGTCCCACTCGGATCATCAACCTGCCCATATGCTCGAGCTCCTGTACATATCATTGCACCGTGCCTACTGGGTCTGATGGATCTGGCTATGACATTTCCATGACAAATCCCTCCGTGGAGTCACCCTCCTTGTTCTCCTCATCGTCGGGAGGTGTACAAGGTTCTGTCTCCTCCTGGGGCGGTTCCCCGACTATCTGCTGAGGCTCATGTATGACTGTCTCTGGTGCCTTTGCTATGCTAGCCTCAGGGTGTGCAAGTGCATCCTCGCCAAGTCTGGCCGTCTCACTTTGCTGAGTGTGAACGACTGGCCCTTCCTCATCCCCTAGTCCCTCCGAGGGACTCTTCTCCCGCTGGTCTGGCTGCTCGGCCACGTCCAAAGTGAGGCCTACTAATCCCAACCAGCTATCAATCTGTGCTACCCTGGGTGCTTCTGGGGTTGGAGTAGTCTCCTCAGTGGCCGCCATCATTCCCCCAATTCCTGTTGCTGAGGTTGGCGTTCCTGCTATTGAGGTTTCCACTCCTATCGCCGCCGATCCTGGCGGTGGTGTAAGGGAACAGGCCACTGGCAATATCTCGACCGAGGCAGTGAACCCTGCCGATACAGTGACTGCCCCCTGTGATGTCGTGGTGACAAGAGGTGCCCACTCTGGCGATGCACCTGGTAGTGAAGCAGCTACCCTCAACATTCGCCCGGCTTCAACTGGCGCAACAGGAAGAGTGAGTGTCACTGAGTGTGTGCTCTTCCTGGCTGGCGGTGCAGGAAGAGTAAATCCTGCCAGCTGCAACACTGGTATGTCGATCTCGCCTGCTTCCTGACCCCCGATGGCGACGGACACCTCCTCATTGGCCGGTGGACTAGACTCCGAGGGCGAGGAAGATAAATCAATGGGCTCCTCCCTGTCTGATGCGTCACTCTGCTCTAAGGTCTCCTCTGCTGATGTTTCCTCTTCCACCGATGCCTCCTTTCGTTTTCTCTTCCTTCCTGAAGCCATGCCCTCACCAACTTGCTTGGCTTCCAGTTCGGACCAGTAAAATACTGTCGGCAACCCAGGATCCAGGTGAGTAAGTGGCTGCAAGCGACCCCAATTTCCCTCAGGCACCTGTGTGTGAACGACATCGAGAAAGAGGGCTATAGTGAAATATGCCAACCAATTTTTTTTTTCTTGAATTATCATAACACAAACCAGCACTAGTCAACTTGATTAGCGTTAGCTCCAAATAGAAAATCAAAACTTGAAAGAACTACTCAACGTCAAGAATGTGCACTCAAGATCCCATTGAGGGCGAGGTGCTAACATATGACGGAGTGTATAAATTGAGAGCTACAAAATTAACAAGCGGATAACCAGCCATGAAGAGCAATTCCACACTACCACCAAATAGTGGGGGGAAAAGATTACAATTAAAACAATTCATCCGCTGCGGCGGGCATCCACAGAGCTGTGGGGATTCACCACTATGAAAGTGGGTAAAAGAGTGTTACAATCAGATTATCCACACTGGCGGTAAACCATCCAGGGGTAATTTAATGAGAAAACAATAAGTAATTGCAGAACTGGAAATGGTTGGATTAGTAATGCTTAATCTCAACCTATACAAATTAAACTCTGCAGATTACAATTTACAATGATAAAGAATGAATCTAGAATGAGAAGTATGAGTTCTAATAATCATATAACACTCCAAAACTGAAGTATGAGGCCAAAACAGTGAACAATTACAATTCTGATATAAAAATCCGAGTTCTGGAAATTCTGATCAGCAAACTGTAAACACCATAAAATGCTCATAACTTGGTCAAATTACCTCCAAATGACGTGAAATCAGTTGCAATGATCTCCTAGAAGATAGACACCCATTCCATGATGAAGAAACAGCAACAAATGATGAGTATTATTTTCTTAGCACAATTCCCAATGTTCCAGAATGGTACGGCCTTGATCAAGGGCGATTTTGACAAGTAAAAATCATAAACTCAAAACTAAAATCTGAAACTCTCCAAAGATGGTCGCCTTGGGTATAGGAATGGATTGGAAAATTGCCCACAAGCAAATTAAATTCACTCCAAAAGCTATATGCAGAAACCACCTTCAGCTGTGACTGTATCAACAACTTCAAAATTGGAAATTTCATCAAAATCTTCAACTATTGAGCTCAATCTGCTAGTCTGATTTGAGAAGCAGCAAATGACCAACTAGGTGTTGTATTTCAAACACGAAATTGGATTAGAACTAGGAGGTAAGCATCGCTCGAAGTATTAAACAAGTTGTCATCTCGACAGCATAACATTAGCATAAAAATCTTCGATGATCAGCTCTTCAAACAGCAGCAATATATAAGTTTTAGTTGGCAAATGAAGCAACAAGAACTCTTCAAATTCCAAGAAGTTGAATCACTTCAACTTCCAAAAGGGACGCCACCTTTTTGCCTTTTACTTTTTGAAATAATAAAATATCATTCAACTTCCCTTTTAGGCATCCATTTCATATTGCAACAATAAAGCATTTATTAAATAATTAAATGCTCACTTGACCCCTTTATGTCCCTTTCTTTAAAACAACTTGAAGTCATCAAGCCTAGGCATGGGGTACAACTTCAAGACATGAAAATTGACTAAGTATGAAACTCAGTCCAAGGAGATAACCAAATACAATGCCCAAGCTGCAACTAATGAATTGCTAAAAATAGCAAACTGACAAATGCCAAACTAAACCAAATTGATGATGATGCTTCTGCCAAAAATGAACTTACTAAAAATAGTAAATGCCAAAAATAGTAAGTTAACTTCAAAACCATCAGAAAGCCAAACTGAACACTGAACTGCAAAGGATTGAATTGCTGCTAGATAGATACTGCCAAAAAATAGACTTGCTAAAAAATAGCAAACTGCTATAAATAGTAAGTCTGCACAACATCCTCTGAACGCCAACTGAGCAGTATCTGAAAGAGGAAACCCTAGTTTTATACTTCAGCTTAGCCTACGGATTTCCGGAAATAGGCTAAATCCAAAAGAAGAGTGTATGGCCAAAATGGGGACATTACATATAGCATGCTAGGTCATGTAGAAGGCCTTGTGCCTCTATGCTAAGAAATCTCTCATCCGCTCTGTCAGTAACCTCACCCAGTTGTACACTCGGCCAACACGGAGTCCGACCATGTAATTGACCATCGATATAGCAATGTCCGACACTCGGCTGGCACCTGTGAGTCGGCATTTCATTAGGTCAAGCAAGCACTTCCATTCCGCTGTTGCCAAGTAGTTTTTTCAGAGACCTCTGTTGTCAGCACTCCATATGGTATTCTACTCCTCTACTGTCAAATCACTTCGACACACCTGTTTGACCAACAGTTCCTTATGCTTCTGTGTCATCTTCTTGGGTTTGTTAACCCCTATTCCCGAAGCTGGGACGCCAAACACCCACTCGAAGTCCTGCGGCCAAAATGAAATGGTGACTCGGCAACCTCTGTAATCAATTACTGACTTGTGCATATGCCTGCAATAGTTATCCACCATCGCCTTCAGCCAAGGCTCAAATTCCCGAGAATTGAAGAAGGGCACTAGCACAGCTTTGTCTACTTGAGCGTGCCAAAGCGCAACCGTCAGGGAGTGGTCGTCGGGAGTGCTTTGCCACCACTGTTTGCACTCGTTGCCAGTCAGGTTCTCCCATGTCATCGTTTCATTATCAGCGTCCATCCTCTTTCTTTTTCCAGCCGAGGCTACTTTTGGCTTGTGCTGCATAGCCTTCTTGCCCTTGTCCATCTTTCTATCAGTTTGGCGATTCCAGCCAATTTTATAAATCTCGAGACAGTTGTGGAAATTGTCGAAACTATCAAAACTGCCGGAATGATCAAAACTGCCGAACTGAGCAAAACTGTCGAAATGATCAAAATTGCCGAATTGAGCAAACCTGCCAAAATGATCAAAACTGCCGAACTCACCAAAACTGCCGAGCTGATCATAACCGCTGAAATGATGAAGACTGCCAAACGAATGAAAACTGCCGAGATCTGGTAAAAGTTGAAAATGCCGTACGCCTTGCAGGATCATTGAAATCCGTACGACCTAGCAATTCGGTGAAATCTGTAAGCTTTGAAGAATTTGTGAAATCCGTACGGTCTGGTAGGTGTATGAAGTCTATACGGCCTGGCAATTCCTGAAAAGCCATATGACTTTGCAACTTTGTACGACCTAGCAATTCTGTAAAACCTGGACGGCTTGGCAATTCTTGACAATCCGTACGGCCTGAAGACTTCGTGAATTTCCTGTGACTTGAATACTCTGTAAATTTCGTATGACATGAGAATTCTGCAAATTCCGTACGACTTTGCAAATTCCGTACGCCTAAGAGGATGTCAAACCTTGCCGTACGACTTGCCAAGAATCCACAAAATGTCGTACGACCTGGAAAAACTTAACAAGATGCCGCACGATGTCAAACCTAGCACAAATTTTAGTTTGTAATGGTCGTACAACCTCCAGTGACCAACAGAGTGAAGACTGAGGAGCTTGTGAATGCCGTATGATGCAAGACTTGGAAAAATTTCCAATTTGCAATGGTCGTATGACCTTCAATGACCAATAGAATGAATACTGGAAAACTTGTAAATATCGTATGGTTTGAGAATCCCTTGAATGTCGTACGACCTCAAGACTTCGAAACTGATGAGGATGCCATACGATCTTCCTTGTGCTTGGCACACCTCTGCTGCTGATAAATCCGTATAGATTTTTGCTCTCTTCTTTCCCTCCGTGATTTCGTTGTATTTCGCCTTGTCTCCAAACTATCTCCTTTTTAAATGGCCGTACGGTTTGGGGTGCTATATTTATTTCATTTTTAACTTTATTTATTTTAATCGCTTTCCCCCTTGGCCGTACGCTTTTGTTCCTGGTCGAGCTTTGGCAACTTTTTATTTTAATGTTCTCTCCTTTGATTTTTCGCCATTTATTTCCCTCAGCCAATTTCTCCTTTGGCCATACGATTTGTTCAATAGCTGAGACTTTTATTTTAATTCACCTTACTTTATTTAATTTGAGCACTTTAATACTTCTTCTCTTAATGTCTCAGTCGTTTAATTTATTATTTAGTTTTTTCTCCCTTCTTTTGCTTTCTTTTCTGACTTCTTTTATGTTTCTTTTATTTTTTTCTTCTTTTCTCTTTTCTTCCCATTCGCCTTGTTCTTCCTTACTCTGTTATTTTCATAGCTTTTTTCCTATCTATTTTTATTTTTTCCAACTTTCGTTCATTTTCTCTCTCCTCCCTTCTCTCTTCTTTTCTTTTTATTTTTTTCCACTTCTGTTCATTTTCTCTCTCCTCCCTTCTCTCTTCTTTTCTTTTTATTTTTTTCCACTTCTGTTCATTTTCTCTCTCCTCCCTTCTTTCTTCTTTTCTTTTTATCCCTCTAACTTCACTGTGTGTCCGAACTATTAATTATGAGGTGTAATACCATTTACATGTGTGTGGTGGCTTTTTATAACATTCTTCCTCGCAGCACGTTCCTATATATTCTATTTCAAACCATTTATCAAGTAAAGGGGCAGGACCAATACCTCGAAAACTTCCGTCGACGTACCTTCCGCCGTACTGTTGATACCACGTAACATCGTCGCCTTGTACTGTTGGTGGTCTCGCCAGGTTAGGAATTATTTTCCAAAGTCCATCTTGAGTTGCGATATTCCGAACCCTTGGTATTTTCCTTCTTTCTCAACGCATTTGTTTCAGAAGATCTTCTGTATACCCGTCCACCGTTGACACAAATGTATCTTCTGTCTTCAACACTGTCTTTAAGCAAGGGGCCTTCTTCTCGAAGTAAGCATCCCATTGCTCATCAGTCCATTCCTCCTCGTCATCCTTTTGGGACTCATCTTGTTCTTGGCCTGCTTGTTTCTCTTATTCCGCTTGGGCTTCCGCGTCCAATTCCTTGGCTATATATCCTCGTTTTACTCCATCATAAGGGGCTACATAGTGCCAATGTCCCCCCATTCGACGCCATAAGGCAGGGGTTCCGAACACTGCATTGGTTAAATGCTTGTGTATTCGTGGTACTGCAATTCCTTCCACTCGCTTCTCTGCCAACCTTTCTTCAATTGTTTGATCTCGCCCTGATTCTGCCCAAACATCGTCTGCTAAATATCTAGGACCTCCTAGTCCCCAGTCTTGTTTTCTCGGGCCTTCACATTGCACAGGCCAATCTTCCTTTATGGCATAACCTAGCATATTGATGGCGATAGTAATCTTCTCTTTTCTCTCCTGATATGGCTTTAGCTTCGATGCGTTGATTGCCTCCGCTATTAGTGACCCATCTAGATTTTCTAGCTTTATAGAACCATTGTCACCTACTTCCCGTACTCGGAACGGTCCCAACCAACGAACTTTAAACTTCCCCGGCTTGATCTCGTTACGGCCGTTATACTTTAGAACTAACTGTCCTGGTCGGAAATTCATTCGTCGGAGATGCTTGTCGTGCCAATATTTCCGTTGCCGTTGCATGTTCTCCGTCGCCCATTGTGCCATCACCCTTCGCTCGTCCAGCTTATTCAGTTGGTATAGTCTTTCCTTTAAGCTTTCAGTATCGCCCAACCGATTCTCCACGGCTATCCTCAGGCTTGGTACCATATACTCCATCGACATCACCGCCTCCTGACCGTACATCAATTGGAAGGGTGTGTGGCCCGTTGTTACCTTGTACGTTGTACGATATGCCCATAGGACGGTTGGTAACCTTTCTTCCCAATCAGCTTCTTCCACGCCACATGATTTGTGAATCACTGATACGAGCACCTTATTTGTAGACTCCGCCTGGCCATTAGCTCACGGGTAGTATGGGCTTGACAGGTTGTGAAAAATTTGGAACTCTGTCGTCATCAACCTGATAACATGATTAATGAAATGTCCTCCACGATCACTCGTGATCCGAATGGGGATGCCGTACCGTGTTACTATTTGCTCGTAGATGAATCTTGTCATACTTTGTGTTGTATTGTCTGGCAACACTCGAGCTTCCGCCCACTTCGTCAGATATTTTGTAGCGACCACAATATATTGGCATCGATGCAAGTGACTCACCTTCAATGGTCCGATGAAGTCCAACCCCCATCGTTCGAACAATTCCTGTGGCTGTGAGGGATACAATGGCATGAAATCCCGCTTCAATGGTTTCCCGACCCTCTGGCAAGTGTCGCAGCCTAACACCCACTCCTTAGCGTCAGTGTGCATCGTCGGCCACCATAGACCTGCCAAGAGAATTTTCCTTGTTGTAGCATCTGGTCCCATATGGCCGCCAGCCAGTCCTTCAGTACGCCAAGTATTTCTTCTTCGACGACACATCTCTGGAGGATCTGGTCGGGTCCCATCTTATAGAGTAAGCCATTGATCAACTGAAATGTCTCACTTTTTCAGTACGAGCTTCCTTCTTTCGGCTGCTGGCATATCTTTCGGGAATGTGGATGTGGACAGATATTCTCCAATCTTCTCGTACCATGAGGGCAATATTGCAATCTGGAATAAATGTGCATCCGGAAAGTCTTCATTCACCCCTCCCTCTGCAGGTTCGCCCGACCGGATTCTGGATAATTGATCTGCAATAACATGGCTCTTTCTCGGTCGTACGATAATGGTGAACGTAAATTCTTGCAACAAAAGTAGCCATCTACTCACCCGTCCTTGGATAATCGGCTTGTTTACCAAGTACATCAAAGCTTGGTGATCCACATAGAAAGTGAACGGCGTGGCTAGGAGGTAATGCCTGAATTTTTGTACGGAGTAAACTATTTCTAGTGCCTCACGCTCGGTCGTACTGTAATTCCTTTCTGCTTTTGAAAGTAGCCGGCTGGCGAAGAATACTGGGTGATCCAACCCGTGTGCTCCTACTTGTGCTAGGGTTGCTCCGATGGCAAAATTAGAGGCGTCTACATGTACGTGGAACTCCTTATCCCAGTCCGGATACATCAATATGGGTGAGCTGATCAATCGATCCTTCAGTTCCTGGAATGCCTTCTCTTGTTCCCTGGCCCATGTAAATGGTTGGCCTTTCCTCGTTAGTAGGTCGAGAGGATACGACACTTGGGCAAAGTTTTTAATGAATCTCCGATAGTATCCCACATGCCTGAGGAAGGACTTTACGCCCGTGACGTTTTCCGGAGCCTCCATCTGCACGATGACTCGCACCTTGTCGAGATCCGTTTTCAACCCAACTTTGCACACAATGTGTCTGAGCAACTTCCCTTGCGGCACCATAAATCTACATTTCTTCGGATTCAAGGCAAGGCGGGCTGCTCTACACCGTTCCATGCGCTCGCCTAAGGCTTTCAAATGTTTTTCCTTATCACTATAAATTGACCAGTCATCGAGGAAGGCTTTAAAATTACCGACCGACATTTTATGAAAGATGAGTTATTCTCTGGAATGTAGCTGGTGTGTTGCATAATCCAAATGGCATTCAGTTGTATGCGTACACCCCATCCTCGACGACGAATGTAGTCTTTAATTTGTCCTCCTCGGCGATACTGATCTGATTGTAACCCGAGAAGCCATCTAGAAAGGAGTACATTTCGTGCCCGGCAACTTCTTCCAGAATCGAGTCGGTGAAGGGAATGGGAAATGGATCCTTGATAGTCACTGCATTCAGACTACGAAAGTCAACACAGATTCTAATTTTCTCCTTCTATTTCTTTAATGATATGACGATCGGCGATACCCACTCGCTGACCTCCACCTTGAAAATGATGTCAGCCTCCAGCATTTTCTCAATCTCCTCCTGTACTTTAGCGGCATAATTTTTGTTCATTCTGTACGGTCGCTTTCGTACGGGCTGGGCTCCCGGTACGAGAGGAGTCCTATGTACGCATAACTCCGGTGGTATGCCTTTTAAATCCTCGTACGTCCAAGCGAAAGCATCTTTATATTCCATGAAAATTCTGAACGTTGCCACTTTCAGGATAGGGTCCCAGTCATCACCCACAAAAATCTCCTTAGGTTTGGCTGATTCCCCAAGGTTTACCTTTCTCAGCGTTGGTTCCTCGTACTTCATGATTTTTTCCTACTCGAACTTGTGGGCTGGCGTCACATCCAATTCTGCCATACCTTCTTTATATTCTCCATACTCAGGTGGGAATGTTTCACTGGTCGAGCCGTTGTCTTCTTCTGCTTCCCCCTCCTTGACCTACAGCATGTGGCAATCCGGGTGGAAGACTTCATAATCCTCCATCTGCCAGTGAAACAGTCCGCTCAGTGAACTGGTCTCATCTTCCGAGGAACTTCCAATCTCCAGCACCCCTTCTTCATCTGGTTCCATTAACTTTCTCTCATCATCGTCTGAGTCTCCTCCGGATTCAGATGCCGAAGATGCTAGATCCTCACTGACGGCCTGGTTCTTCAGATCAATGGTGTATTTCCTCCCCCAATTTTCTATTGAGAGTGTATTCCGCTTCTAGTTGTGGGTTGCCTTGGCAGCGATCAACCATCCCCGTCCCAAGAGTGCGTCATATGCCTTTTTCTCCATTGGGATGACTACAAAGTTTAGCAAAAACAGCTGTGTGCCGATCAGGACCTTCTGCTCCATAAGTGTACCCAGTGGTCTGATGCCGTGTTGATCTGCTCCCACAAGGTGGAATGTCGAGGGCCAAAGAGTTGGCTTACCCAGACACTTCCAGGTCTCTTCGGGCAGTACGTTGACTCCTGAACCACCATCGACGATAGTGTTAGATAATTTCATGCCCAAGATTTCCATCTCGACGACGGCTGGTTTCCTCCCGATGCTTACTGCGAGTAGCATTGGGTCTGCAGTCTCGGCTACCACTTCCGGCGTACGTTCTGGTGAACCCTTCGGAAGATTTTCTTCAATAGCATTTGTAAGTGCTACTTTGAGATAAGGCATCGTTTGCAAGAGATCAGTTACCTTAATGGGTACGGTTGTGTGAAGCACCTGCCGTACGATATTCTTTTCCGACTTCGACTATAGCAACGTACTGGTAGCTTTAGAGGTCTTGCCTTCATTCGCCATTGCCTCTTCTACTTTCGTCTTGGCTTCCCGAAATCTTTCTTTCTCTGTACGAGGGTCTAGATAATTTGCCCTTTTTGACTGCACTCTCGTAATCGCCAAGACTTCTTCGTCGGCTACTTCCAGCATATTGATACTTCCTTTCTGCTTCGGACAGTCGGTGTCTTCATGATCACCCGGTCCACACCACTTGCACAGTTTTCCCCCGTTGCCTTGGCCGCTCTGACAATCCCTAGCAAAGTGACCCCATTCATTACAATTCCGGCACTGGATCATCGGTCGTCCTTTGCTATCGTACTGAATTTTGCTTCTCGGCGTATTTTTCCGACTGTTGCGGTAGCTTCCAAGGGATGCATTGTTGTTCTGTGGCTTTGGTGGCGTGGTTGGAGGGGTTGACTGTTCGCCTTGAGTGAAGAATACTTGCGAACTTTTGGTTTTTAAGTTGTATGGGCACTCCTTGACGGAGTGTCCCATAACCTGGCAGATGTCACAAAATAACTTTTTTGGGCAACTTGCCTTTGTGTGACCTTCCGTTTTACAGTCCGTACACCATAATTCATTGGCTTCTTTGGATCCTTCCCTGTCAGTCTTCAGTTCTTTCATTATCCGCATCATATCCCGCCGAAGGGCTTGTACGGTTGCCGATTCATCATCAGTTTCCTCGGCACTCTCGTCATCATCCCTCTTCTTCCCCTTCGAGGAAGTCCTATTTTCACTTTCAATATCCATCGCCCGATTGTATGCTTCGGTGTACGAGGATGGCGGTACTACTTTCATTTTTCGCCAAAGTGAGGGGATCAGTCCTTCAATGAGCCATCTTTTCTTTAAACCATTTGCCGTCTGTGCCTCCAGCTTTCCTATTAAGTCTTTCAACCTCTTGTTGTAGGTCTGTACGTTCTCGTGCTTTCCTTGTTTGGTATGATATATTTCTGTGATGATCTCACTATCGTCCCGTAGAAGTTTGAACTCCTCTTGAAAATTTTGCTTCAGGACCCTCCATGTGGCTTTCTGCGCTTGGTCCAATTCCGAGTACCAATCAATGGCACTGTCTTTGAGTGTTGCTAGAAATGCCTTCAGCCACTAATCGGGGTCATCCTGCCCGCTGGCTATCCAGATTGTCTCACATGTCTTGCAATGCCGTACGGGATCCTCAGAGCCATTCCCCATGAATTTCGGCAACTTTTGCCGATCCGGATGAGCCATCTTTACTGGTTGACGTCCTTGTGTTTTGGACCCGATTGGATTAGTGGATTCCTCGCTACGTCCCTGTGCGTCACTTGCACTCTTGGCCACATACGAGTCACTCCCACGTCCTCCGTCAGCGTCCTCAACACCATGGGTCTCCTCAGGATCTCTCCGATGCTCTCTCTGCCCTGGGGTCTTAAGCTCTGGCCTTCCCCTCCTTAACTCGTCGTCGTCGTCCGAGAGGGACAACTCTCGAAATCGTCTGATGCTACTAGTCAAATCATCTTCATAGCGGTTATATTTTTCTACGAGTGGAGTACTGAAGGGGTCTTCGTCCCTTCCTTCTATCAAATTGTGGTGCGTTCATTCAATGGATGTGTCTATTCGTTTCAAATTTTCATATGTTCTTTTTATGCTCTGATTGATTTCAATTAAGTCCTCATCTAGTTCCTTACCGACTTGCCTTAGTCGTCTTCGCCGATTTTCTTGCTCTTGCAGCCTGAGTGATCGCCGAACTTGCTCTTCCGAAGTCCCGTGCCCATCAGGTACTCTATTCTTGTTTTTGTTCGGCCGTACGGGCATTTAGTTGTTCAGGCAATCATTGTTGGTTGCCGGAAGTGCGGCGCCAACTAGTATCGCGTTCTTCCTCTTCACGTTTGGTTCGGTCTTCACAATGTTGTACGATTTGCTGCCTTCGGCGGTCGCGAGCTTCTTCCTCTCGCAAGTCTTGCAGGATAATGAAATGGCAGGCCAATAACCTGGGCATGCGATTCAGGAGGTGGTTCACCTCGTCGTTCACTTCCAGCCAATCCCAGATGACTTCCTCAGGGATCTCCTGAATGTGGGATTCCCTACGCACGTGGTCACGTAGCGATATTTTCCACAAATTTACCAGATCTTCTGTCAATGAGTCTTCCCATTCCTCATTAGCATTTACAGGTTCCCAAGCATTGTCAGGGGCGCCCAAGCATCCTAGACTTAGCCATTTTTCTGAAATTTTCATTATTTTGCTTTCTTCGTTCCACGCGAAGGTATCTACCCCCGTTTGATCTTTTTTTTTGGGTAATTGGTGAACAACAGGGTCTGGAAGTCAGTCAATCTGGCAAGCCTAATCATATCTGAGCTGAATGGTACCATCTGTCAACCTTCCTCATGCATCTAACAATCTTCCGAAAGTTGGAATGAGGCCGATGAAGAAGTTTTCAACATTTTTTGAAAAACGCGGAAAATTTTGTAAGGCATGGAAGTTTGGGTGCCCCTCTTGGCTAGGGGCGCCTAGATTCTCCAGACTTAGCCAAAAATTTGATATTTTCAACTTTCTTTTGACCTTCGTTTTGCGTGTGTTTTTGCCTCTGTTCGATCTGCAATTCTCGGCATCTGATGGATCCTCTAGTCTGGCTGAGATATTCATTGGAAAGGTTGAAGAATTCTGAAAAAGATGATCAGTTTTGCAAACCATAAAAGCTCCCTTAGACTGCTTAAAACCCTAGGCGCCCCTGGTTGATTGGGGTGCCCATGTGTGCCAGACTTAGAAAAATCTGAATGATTTGAATGATTTTCAATTTTTCCCTTTTGATGCAACACCTCTGTTCGATCTGAGATTATGGCCAGTTGACAGATCCAGTGATCTTGCTGATGGATTCATTGCGAAGATTGAAGAAATCTGAGAGAAATCTCTTGGAGGTTACAAACCCTAAATCCTACTTTTGATGATCTTAAATGTTGGGCGCCCCTAGCTGACTGGAGCACCCAACTCGTCCAAAGTTTTTATTTTGAGTTTTCTTCAACTTTCTTCACCTCACGTTCACCACCTGCTTTCACTGTTGACCATGCATTGAATGTTGAAAATTGAAAATATTCTAAGGCAAAGAATCCTAGGTACCCTACTTTTAAGATTTTTCAAATTCCTCTCCTTCGTTCTTCGTTCCTCGAGCATCTTTCGCCATTTCTCGATCTGTGCAATGTTTGAGACCTTGAATCTGACCCCTGGCAGTTGACCATCCTCCATTGATGACCTTCAAGCTCCTCATTTTGCTTTTGGAAAAGCAGAACAAACCCGCTAGAGAAAAACTGATCTTTTGACAATTCTAACTAGACCAGCCTGATGAGGAAGTATTTTCAACCAATCAAAATCAATTTGACCCCTGGAAGTAGGAATTCTATTTTTAGAAAATTTTGCCAGCATCCATTTAAAAAGAAACCCAAAAAAACGCGTCCAAAGTCTATGTTCAAAAACTTTCTAAAAATAGAAACTTTCCTAAACAGTAGGGCCAAAAAACTGAGATCTAGGTTTTGTAGATAAGGTCACTCTAAAGAGGCCCAGATCTTCATATTTTGAAATTTTTGAGTTTTTAACCAACATGCGTGACATGCAAATTTCCATTTTCCGACCTTTTTGACAATTTTTACAATACTTTTACCACTTTTACAAAAATGCCTTAGTGGAGTAAAAATTTTAATTTTGGGTACAACACATACAACTATCTGAATTACAAGATGGGCCCCATGTTTATGAGATCAAGAAGGTAAATTAGATAATCAGGGTAGTTGTTCCAAGATTCTTCAATATCAAGTCTTTAAAAATGTGAACAAGGCTAAATGAAAGACGATTAATATGAAACTTCCATAAAAGACCAACCAATTTGACCATAAAAGCAATAAATGGGAAAAAAATCACGATTAGTCGTGATTAATCATAATTAGTCACAATTAATCACAAATTAGGGAAGTAGCCAATTTTTTCTTGGCTCAAATCATGATTCTCTGAAAAAATCATTTAGTATGATTTTCTATGGGCTTTTGGTGTTTAGATGCATTTAAATCGTGAAAAGATTGTGGAAAAATCACCAAAAACTCCCACTGTCCTATATGATTTACCTATGCAATTTTTTCCCTTTTTGGAACCTATGACTAGGTTATAGTTTATACACTGTTTTCACGTGGCATATTTAGCACAGCTAAACGTGCAAGGGATTTTCTCTCTATATTCGACAATCTATTCAAGTTCAAGTAATGACAATTTTTTACAATTAATTCAATCATCAAATGCTTCAACTTATAGGACACACGATTACTAATTCTGGTCACAGATTTATAGCTTGTGTTCCTACTCAATCTTCCCAAGATCTTAGCTTTTGGCATTGAATATTGGATCTTCTTTTCATCTATTGTCCTCGTTTCGATAATGTGTACTCACAATAGAGAAATTGGTGGCAAGAGAGTCTAAGCAATACAAAACAACTTTTACAACTCGATGGGGCATCCATGTGTATGTTACGATGCCATTTGGTCTAACAAATGTTGAAGTTACATTCTAGAGAGCTATGGATGTAGTATTTTTTGATCTCATTGACATCATCATGTTTGTATATCAAGATCTTACAACATTTTTTAAGAAAGTAGAGGATCATTGTATACACCTAGAGAAGATATTTAGCATAGCTCTAGAATATGGCATCTCTTTAAATCCCAAGAAGTGCATGTTTGGGATAATTGAAGGCAAACTCCTTGGCCATATAGTTTCTAAAGATGGTATTAGAATTGACCCTAAGATAATTATTGATATTGAAAAAATCCCTTAGCTATAGGCAATTAAAGGTATGCAAGCATTCTTTGGCCAGATTAACTTTGTTAGAAGGTTCACCCCAAATTTTGTTGAGAAAACCAAAAAAAATTCAAACATGTTGAAAAAAGGGGAAAACATTTCTTGGGGTAAGGAAGCCACAAAGGCTTTCCAAGAGGAAAAAACAACAATCAAGCAAGCACCTATGCTAAAATCACCAAATTTTTCAAAGCCTTTTCAATTATTTTCAACTTTGCTTCCTTTCACAAAGTTGTTGCTTTCTTGTTGCAAAATAATGAGGGGTATGAACCATAGTTTGCAAACTCGGACTTGCCGCGGACTTGGCAGCCCAAAAATATGTCTCGGACTCGGGACTCGGCACAGACTCGGGAAAAGACTCGGCTAGGACTCAACAAAAAAAAAAAACCGTAGTTTTACAAAAAAACAAGAACAAATTAATGCATTTAGAGAACATAAGAGCCTAATTTGATGATCAAACACTCATAATTCAAAGATTACACATGTCATATGATCATCAAACACTCAATAATTGAAATTTCATCATTCATAGTGTTGTACCCAAAATAAATTTTTTGGCATTCTGTATAAATTGAGCTAAACCTTGTTAAAATGCCATGTTAAGTCAGTTTTAGGTCAAACCAATCATAGAATCTTGGTGGGTTTCTGTCAAGGAACACATGTGCAAAATTCTGAAAATTTGAAAATTAGGGTTTTTGCCCCTATTTTCAGGGAAAACCCCCAAAAATAGGACCTTCCCAGAAATGATTGAAAATGATTTTGATAGGGTTAAAAGGCTTCACGATCACATTGGTCAAGTCAGAATCATCAAAAGATAAGTTTTACTCTGGTGGGTCTATTTCTATTTTTCAGGAACAAAGTTAGGAGCTCCGCAGCCATTAATGGCAGATTGGCCAGTACCAGGTGCTGAAAGCTAACCTTCGAAAGCTTCAACGACGCAACCATGGCGGAAAAGGTCTAAAATGATGCTGTTTGATGAAGGGGATTTTCAAAAATGAAAAATGCTGAAAATTGACTAAGTCTGGGATTTTCAAAAAATGAAAAATGCTGAAAATTGACTAAGTCTGGGATTTTCAAAAAATGAAAAATGCTGAAAATTGACTAAGTCTGGACAATGCACGCCTTGCTGCCAAGAGGAGGCTATGCAGTCAAATGCCTTAGTCATTTTCCCAAACATCCATACACGATGAACGTGAGACATGAAGAAATGGTGATCTTCGACGGAGGAGTTTTCTAAAATTGAAAAAGGTCGAGATTTGACTAACTTTGGAAACGTTACGAAGGAGAAACAAGTTCACGTGCTGAAAAGAGCCTTTTTCAAGCAGGGGTGCCCATGATCTTTAAGGGTCAAATGCAGTCTGTTAGATCATCCAAGGTAGTCATCCTCGGCGTTTGCTTGTTGGCTCGACAACGAAACAAACATCTAGATCAGCTAATGAGTCGATCATAAGCAGTTGTTGGCAAAGCAAAAAGAGGCAGTTGAGGAAATATCAGGAAACCACAGTTGACGACGAAGTTCTAAGAAAAAGAGCCTTTCCAAAAGAAAGGCGCCCTTTCTTTTGGACTTCCAGATGCTGACCAATGACAAAAGGCTTCCCAGGATAACCTTCTCAGCCCAAGTAGATCTCGGAAACGAAACTGCAAGCATCAACATCTGTAAGAGCAGTCAACGGATAATCTGGATCAAAGTAAGCAACTTTTCAGATGGAAATAATCAAGCCAAAAGACAAAACGCCCTTTTCAAGGAGGGGCGCCCTTGAATAAAGGAGCCCTAAATTGAGATCTAAGTTTTCTAAAGTTAGTCATTTTTGACAGAACAGAGCTAGGTACCTGATGAGACATCAAGCGAAATCATCTGACTCTCTGATCGACGAGAAATCCAGATCAAAGCACGAGAGGTCATTTAAAAAAGCTGAAGAATGAAGATCAAAAAATCACCAAGGCATTAGCAAAAGCGCCTTTTCTTGGGAAAGGCGCCCATTCTTTTGAAGCCCTAATCTCAGCTTTTCATCATCATGTCTCCCAGGCACTTCTCTTCAGTTTGGATCCAGCTCCGCAGTGAATGTGTCAGCATCATCTCAGGATCAACAGATCAAGCCAGATTCAGGATCAAACTGAGGTTGTTCAAGAGAGAAAATAATAAAAAACTTGCAAAAATCAAAAGGGACGCCTTGAAGAAGTCAAGGTCAAGTTGTTGACTAAAGTCAAGATATTTTGAGCAAAACTTGGCTAAAACACTCCACGATCAGTGGAAATCACCTTTTTTGAACTTTAGATCAAGCCAAAATCAATTTTGATCGTGAGTTAGGTCCCCAAACTTGTGGATCTAAGGCTTGAGTCTATGTAATCGAGGTATAGGCATCCCATTTCATTATTTCATTGCAGGTTGATGATCAAGAATAGCCATGAGCTCTCAAGGACGCCATTTACAGATCTGGCCAAGGTTTTCATCCGTTCTTCGATATTTCTTGCAGATCTGAAGCAGAAGAAGATTGCTAATCTGAGGTTGGACTCAAAGACAAATTTTCCCAGGGAGTCAGATAAAAACTTCCAATCCATCTTCTGTCTACTTCCTCTCTTCTGGTCTTAGGTTTTCTTGCACATTTCAAAAAGGTGGCAGGTTACATCAGATCAGATCAACTGGGTAGATTCAGCATAATTTTCCAGAGAAACCCATCTCGACAAATTTTCCAGAATCAGCAAACTTGCTGCCCCTATTTTTGGGGGTTTTTCCGAAAAAGTTTCAGAATCAAAATTCTGAGGAACTGGGTTTGTTCAGCATTGAAGCACGAACAAAACCCATGTGCCAGATTTTTTCCGTAAAAATACTTCTCGGTAGGGCGCTATTTTCAGGGGTTTCCGAAAATCATCTGAACAGGGTCAAGCTTACAGTCAATCTTTAAGTTTTCCAAGTGCAGTACTCCCAGGTACAATACGAGACCAAGACGGTCTTACTCCATGATTACTTGAAAACAGTTGACACAAATTTACATCAAGTGAATCCAGTGGTTGATTTGGCGCAGCTGGAGGGCATGAATCAGATCACATTGCAGAATATTTAAGAATCTGGGATGCTACAAGCCGCATCCATTTCCATCGCACTACAAAGCGCGGAGCCGTCGAAGTTACCAAGAGCAATAGCTTGCGCAAGAAGAGATGTCGTGTCATCAAAGCATTGACTATTCGGAAACGGAAGAAGTCAACACATGGATCAAGGAGCTGTTGACCAGAAATGGTGAAATGAGAAAAGCTATAAATGCACCAAAGAAGGACGTCCTACCCTCCAAGTGGCATTTATGAGACTTAAGTTTGACTTAATGCTTCTTTCCAAGTCAACTCAAGATGCTATTAAATGTAGTTGGAGTTAACTTGATGCTTCTTTCCAAGTTTAACTCCACTTTCCTTAAATCATGCATTGTCAGATCCCACTGATTAAGGATGTCTAATTGGCTTCCATGATTCGTGGATCTTAGATCTCCACTAAATGTGGATGTCTATTTTGGAGGGATACTTTACATTTAAGTTCACCTTTAGTTTGCTTTCAGTCAACTGAAGTAGTTTCCAGTTGACTCTTTGTTGACTTTCAGTTAACTGAAGTAGCTTTCCAGTTAACTGCTTGTTCCCCCTTTTAGGAATAAATCTTGCTAATTGATTGGCAAGAACTCATTGTTAACTCAAGGAGATTTTGGGGTTGCCCACTCCTTTGAGTTCTATAAATAAGAGCCTTGGGCTCATTATTTGTTTAACCTTTACTTGCTATGCAAAATTGCTGCGCCATTGTTGCCAACAAGCTTTGAAAGCGAATATTTGTTCACTCTTGGATGAGAGTTCGTTGGATGATTGTAATTGTGCATGATTTCGTGCCTTTGCTCTCCCAACTTTTGTAATTCGTTGATGAAGCATTGAAGAGGAATATCAGAAGGCGCTTGCATTTTGATCATCTTATTTGAGTTATGTCTACGTCTTGTGTTTAATAGCTTGTTGTCTCATTTCCCTCCTCGGATAGGAATCCCTCCTCCTTGGATATTTGTTATTGACAGTTATCGTTTGATGTTGTTTAATGTATTGACTTCCAAGCTATACTTCGGATAGGAGTCCCTCCTCCTTAGCAAGCTCGTTGGCCAAGGCATCGTGATTTTGTTGTTTCTAGTAAACTATTTCTTAAGCTCATACCTCGGATAGGAGTCCCTCCTCCTTGGCAGATCTCAGATCTAGTTTACCGTGCAGAGTGTTTGCTTGTACCAACCTTATCCCGGTGTATACCCGAGAGTTCAGAGCCTCGGTCATATCCTCTGGAGACGGTGAATTCAAGTGATCCAACCATCCCATTCCCGCTCCTTTACCCTCATGCTCTGTTCATCTTGAAGGTATTGGATAGATAGAAGCTAGTTAGTCGTAGTTAAGATCTGCAGAAACCAGAGAAAAGCTTAGCTACGGCGCATTGTGTTTATGCACCCTTGTGTCCTGCCGCTGAAGCATAAAAAGATAGGAACTTAGTTAACATTTCTCTTCCCTACGCATTGCTCCCAGCAGAGAGGGACTTCTCCTCTTTAAATAACGAAGAAGTGTTGCAAAACATTTGAAATAGCTGAACGTTTACAATCAGCACTCCAGAGGTGCTAATTTAAACGCCAACACAGTCATCAAATACTCATAGTTTCAATGTATAACAGCATCATAAGTTTATAAATATTTATATATAATCATATCAAAAAGAGGAAAACATTAACAACCACATGTAATCTACATCTTCCTCTATCCCCTCTCAATGGTACTCAATTTTGGAGTCCTAGAACTAGAAGGTGCCCGTGCTATAGTATCCGAACGAGGACTAGGAGATCGAGCAGGGGAAACATGATATTCAAATATGTCTTCGTCATGCTCCATGGCATCCAATCTTGCTGCTTCTTCTTTTGCTGCTGCTCTCTCTAATTCAACAAGATCCTCATCAGTAAGGAAGACATCAGCCTCATAATTTTGTTCATCAATAGTCCATTCAACATATGGATCAATGTCATCCAAGTCGATGGACTCGTGTGAAACACCCTCCACCTTTCTAGTTCAAAGGCAAAGGTTGTACCGAACAAAAACTAAATCATTTAGGCGCCGCTTCTGAGTCAACCTGTTCCTCTTCTTTGTGTGATTGTTCTCAAATAAACTCCAATTGCGTTCACACCCAGAAGCACTGCATGGCTGTGACAAGACACGTATGGCTAGCTTTTGAAGATTTGGTGTGCTAGCACCATAGTTCTTCCACCATAGATCTACAAAAACATGTTTAAAAAATATAAGTATTAAGAAATAAGAATAAAGTAAACAATCTATATGTAAGAATCGAGTTTCTAATTTCATTTTTTACTTGGTTGTTTTCCTCTCCTTTCAATTGCTTGCTGGGAGGAAAACAGTCTCCCCTCTGCACCTTTGTAGACCTTGAATAGATAAAACAAAAAGTAAATCAAATATAGAAAATTCATAGATAGTCAAGGCTCAACGTTGCAAATTCATAAATAAGATGTAACAAATCTCACCTCCAACTCATCAAGCACTTTATCTCTCAGCTCACGATCAGGCGCCATTCTATCAATGCATATGACAAGACCTTCCATGACCTCCTCATCCGCCTTAAATGTGTCCGAGAAGTAGAACTTTGGATTCAAGTAGGCAAAGGCATGAATCGGCTGGTGGAGTTGGTGTGTCCATCTCCGATCAATGATGCGCCATATGATTTCATATTTCCTTTTGTTGCCGCCATAGTAACATGATATGGCCTCTTTGTCCCTATCCATGGCCTCATAGATGAAACCCATTGCCATGCCATCTCCATCCACCATACGAAGAACCCTCACCAAAAGTTCTGTCACCTAAAAAAATGAAAACAAATGTTAAATTATAACAAAATTAACCCCTCAAAAAATAAAAACAGCAAATAGATTATCATGTATAATTTTTTTTTGTGTGATTGCTACTTACCCCCATCAACTCCTCTCCATTTTTGATGAATGTCTCATCAAAAACTATGGCAACAATCCTCTCCCCTTCAGGTCTATTGGAAAATGAGGACTCCTTCCAAGCATCGGACACGAACATTTGCTTGAGATGACCAATGGCACCAAGAATGCTTTGCAATGTGAGGAAGTGGCTAGCAAATCGTGTCACTCCAGGTCGCACAAGGTCCTTGCCATTTGTGAATTTCCTCATCAAAGAAAGCACCCAAGTATGGTTGTAGATAAATTTTGTAACACTTTTTGCATCTTCAACCACTCTTTTGACCCATGAAATCTTCCCAATGTCCTCTAGCAATAGGTCTAAGCAATGTGCAGCACACGGAGACCATGCAATTGTGGGATACCTCTCCATAAGTAGTCTACCTGCAGCTACATATGCAGCTGCGTTGTCCGTGATGATTTGGACAACATTATCAACTCCAACCTCCTGGACCACCCCATCTAATAGATTGCATAAAGTCTCAGCATTTTTAACTTCATGGGAGGCATCTATTGATTTTAGAAACACCAATCCACCATTAGAGGCCACTAAAAAGCAGTGTACCCCGGGGACGCGTCCCCCCCCCTAAATCCTGAGCGTCCCCGAAAAGGGGACGTCCCCGAGACTTGGGGACGGCGTTCCCAAGTTTCCAGCGGCGCCACCAGTTTTGGTGGCTCGCCGCCGGGGACGCGGGGACGTCCCGACGTCCCCGAGACACTGAGGGGGACGCCTGTGCGTCCCTCGAGCGTCCCAGGGACGCCCAGGCGTCCCCCACAGCAGCAACTTAAATCACATGGTTTAAAAAAAAAATTAACACATTTTTTAATTATTTGACATTTTGATTTGTACTTGTTTTGATATCGTGCTACTCATTGTAATCATCTTTATGATTAGATATTTTTGATATCATATAATAGAAATCTTCCATTTGCCGGTTCGACAATTGTAGTATTGAGTATTCTATTCTGATTTTTCATTAGTAATTCGATATTGAAAACTTCAATGTTCATTGTTCAATGTTCAATGTTCAAGTATTTACTATTTAGTATTTCAATTTGGCATTTGCAATTTTGCTATTTTACTTCTTAATAGTCTTATACATCTTTTAATAACTAGCATTTTATGTACCATATGTATAGTATATAGTATATACACCCCCCGCCCCCCCGCCGCTGTCCCCCCACCGTCCCCAAATTGAGGCCCCTTTGTCCCCCCGTTTCGGCGTCCCCCTGTCCCCGACGGTGGTGTAACATAGCTAAAAAGTTAAGGAGAGTTTTATTTCATCCATCTGTCCACCCATCAGATAAAATCCTGCAACCTTTTCTTCGCCAAAATTTCTTTTGCTCATCAACCACAAGCTGTGTATTCTTTATGGCTTCCTCTAGCAATGGCCCACTCAAATCTCTAGATGATGGGGTCTTAAACAATGTTCCACGAGGACGCGTCCCCCCAAAAAAAACCTGCGTTTCCTAGAGGGGGACATCTCGGAGACTTGGGGACTTGGGGGGGACGTCCCCCTACCAGCCCACCACCAGCGCCACCATCCCACCACCAATGTCGATGTCTCCAAGACACCACTAGGACTTCGAGGATGCTGGGGTGTCCTCAAGATGTCTAGGGGACTCCTAGTTGTCTCCAAGATCTATAATTCTTATATTTATACATCTTTTTATAACTATTTTTTCAAGTAATATATGTAATTCAACAACCTGCCGCCGTCCCCTTGTTGTCCCCCCACCACCCCCAAACTTAGACCCCATGTCCCCACGTCCCCGTGTCCCCGAAACGCGTCCCTCCCGTCCCCCCATCCCCGAAACCCCGTGGAACACTGGTCTTAAACCCCTTTCTTGCAACTGTAAGGGCATTCACCAAACCTTCCCAATATCGGTTGTTTGCAACATTGAAAGGTAGATTATTGTCGTACCAAAAGTTTGCAGCAGCCATCCTAGCTTCATGATGCTTTTCCTTATTCCAACCGGTACCTTAAAGTGAAGGTTGTGCTCCTAGAACATTACGTGGAATAAAATAATTTGGTCCTAATGAAGGACCCTAACTAGCACTAGCAGTAGAAAAGGAACCATCAGGACTCTCACCAAAAGATGAATGTGGAGCATGGAAGCTTGGACTTGCAGCAGTAGCACCATGGGGCATAGATGGTGTAGAATGGGATTGGGATCCACTCATCACTGCTACTAGGGCATCCTTTGTGTTTTGTCTTTCATCTTTTTTAGCTCATATTCAACAAGAAGGACCTTCATCTCTCTAATAATCTCAGGAATAGTAGTCTTGCATCCCTCCACATTTTGCCTAGGTATTCTAGCAAGGTGGTATTTTAATCTGTTTATTCCTCTTATCATCCATTTTTTGCATTCATTACATGTCACTTCACCTTTTTTATTTCCTAGAATTCCATACTTCCATGCAGGGTCTTTTTTCATTCCCTTTGGATTTGAAGACGACATTGTTGTTTCAAGTTCAACATGGAAAAAAAAAATCAGCTAGGGTTTGCTAAAAAATTAGCAAATAAATGTGATTCAAAGTTTCAAACATTTGCAAAAGAAAAAGAATGCAAAACCAAGCTAGAAATAGTAAGAATTAGGCTATTAAGGAAAATAGAAAAAAAATTGGCAGCATTTCCCCTTATTTTTCTTGATTTTTTTGATTTTGAATGCAAGAAAACAAAAAAAAATAATTGTTAGATCACTTACCTGGCTCTATTTTGATCTTTTTAGTTCGTTCTCCTTACTTCAATCAACCCCAAATCAATTTGCAGACCTATTTTTCACAATTGAGAGTGTTAAAATGAAAAAAAAATTAAAAAGAAACATGGGTTTTTAACCCATTTTAAGACTCAGCCGCGCAAGAGAGTCCTAGGTTGGGACTCCCGAGTCCGACCTCAGGACTCGACCGAGTCCTGAGCTTGGACTCGGGAGTCCCGACCCAAGACTCGACTCCCGAGTCTATGGCGAGTTGACTCTGCTGGACCACGGACTCCCGAGTCCGTGGCGAGTCCGCAAAGTCTGCAAACTATGGTATAAACAACTTATTTCATTCTTCAGTAGGTCCCTCCAAGCAGCAGAATTAAAATTGATGACATGGAAAAGCAAGCATATGCATTAGTAAAAGCATGAAAAATTCCATGCCTTACTTGGTAGGAGCCACAGTTATTGCATTTATTCTCCGTGCTACTATCAAGGACATTTTTACACAAGAAGAAGGTGCAGATGGATCAATAAGATCTAGGAATTCAACATTGAAATTCAGATCATAAAATTGGTGAGAGGGAAAGGGTTGGATAAGCTCATGGTTGAGTCCAACTTAGAAGCTGCCCAGGTAAATAACTTTGAAGAGAAGGTGCCTCTAAAGGAATGCGTCTCCAGTCTTCCCTATGGTACAAAAATGTCATTGAGTACCTGCAACATATGACATGCCTTGAAAATATAAATTATAATGGGAAAAGAACCCAGAAGTTGCAAGCAATCGAGTACATTGTCTTAGAAGGTGATCTATGTTGGAGAAACATGGATCGTGTCTTGTTAAAATGTTTAGATGAAATTCAAGCTACTAAAGTGTTGTTTGAAACAAAATGGAAGTTGTGGAGGGCATTTTATGGCTAGGACCACAGCCAAAAAATACTTAGAGCAGGCTACTAGTGGTCTACCTTGTTTGCTAACATTCAAAAATTAGTTAGGCAATGTGATGCATGTCGAAGATTTTTTTGGTAAGTTAAAGTATTCTGGAACATTGCCTTTGAGACTTGTGAATGTAGAAGCTCCATTCCAACAATGGAGTATTGATTTTATTGGTGAGATTGCAGAGAAATCTAGTGAAGGATATAAATGAATTTTAGTTGCTACAGACTACTTCTCTAAATGGATTAAAGAAATTCCCACTAAGAAGGCTACTAGTAAAGTTGTTAAGGACTTTTTGATGGAGCACATAGTTACAAGATTTGGTGTTCCAAATAAGTTAATCACAAATAATGCTATGTGTTTTAAATCAGAAGAATTCACTGGTTTTTGTTCTAAGTATGGAACTAACTTATCCTATTCTTCTCCTTATCACCCACAAGGAAATGGACAAGATGAGTCCAGTAACAAAATTTTGTTGAAGATAATCAAAAGGATGATTGGAAAGAATAAGAAGTATTGGGATTCAAAGCTGAAGTTAGCTTTGTGGGTTGACAAAGTGACTATCAAAAAGTCCACTGAGAAGTCACCTTATGAACTAGTGTATGGCACAGATGCAAATATGCCAATGAACAATCTTCTCTTGGTTTATAAGTTTATCCAAGAAAATGATAAGGATGTTTCAAATGCCATGATGTGTAGAATTAACCAACTGATAGAACTAAGCGAGTCCAAGAGAAAAGCCCAATCCATCAATCTAAGAAAACAACAATAGGTCAAGTATCTATTTGGTATAACAGCTTCTAGTAGGAGTTTTCAAGTTGGTGATCTTATATTAATGTGGAATGCAAGATTTCAAGATAAGGGCAAGCATGGAAAATTTGATCCATTATGGATGGGCCCATACATCATCAATAACACTTATAAAGAAAATTTGTTTTTTTGGAAAGTTTAAATGGAGAGTTGTAGGAATTATTAGTGCATGGACAGTCCTATTTCTCATGAGCAGTAAGTTTTATTTCCATGGTGATCTTAAAACCCTATTTCTCATGAGCAGTAAGTTTTATTTCCATGCATAGTTTGTATATTTGTACAATCCTTTTGGTTTGGTGTGCTTTGCTTTTTCTTTTGCTTTGGTTGTTTTGTTTGTTCCACATCTGGTCTGCATCCCGGAGTCTTCTGCGATCTCATCATGCTACGCTGAAGCATGTGTCCCTCAACAAGAGCCACTATTGACACTATTTTCAAATTCTAGAGGTTTTAGGGTTTAATTTATGTGTGGTTCATGTATTTTGGTTAAAACCTTAAACCCTTTCTCGTGGCCTATTACTTTATGTTCTATTTGATTGATCACTTGTTCAGCCCGTTGGGAACTCTTTAAGTCGTTCCTGCATGTTCTTCTAATCATTTGTTGATCAGCCCCTAATTCCTAGTTACTGGCTTTACCCTTTTCGTCAAATGCACTATTTAATCACTTAAGTCACTTTATTATGCCCAATGAAATGGTCCCCACTCAGTCTTTACTGGCATATATGCGTCATAATGTTATTGACACACATTATTTCACAGTGCATTTTCTCAAAATCCGAACAACTTGAAGTTGGACTCATGTGCAATGCAGCCAAATGTTTTCCACTATATATTATTATCATGTCTTATGTGCACCAATGCTTTTCCAATGTAATAATGTGTCATCTTTCAATTGGTAGTGCAAGTGTTTCTTTCAGCACAATTTGGTGAAAGTTGATTTCTTGTAAAATTGTGCTATCATGCTCACTTGCCGCATGTCTTCTCTAAGCATTGCTTTTCTTGTTTGCATAATAGTCAAATCAAATAGAGATAGCATGATATCATTAGAGAGCATTTCCGAAACATGGCATACTTTCATTAAAGTTGAAAGACTTAAAGTTGCGCCCATGCACTATAAGGACATGTGGTACACAGTTAGTGTGGGCTCGGTTATGAAAACCAAATGGAGGCAAATAAAGACAAAAGGTGATTGCACAATACATGGCTGATTCTCATCACAATGCATATTTCTTATGATGCGTAGGTTTTAAAAGCAAATGCAATCCAAATTTGTGCTTGTGCACCATGAAGACATGTCTCACCACCATGTAAAAGTAAAGGCAGCTACACAATTCCATTTGAAGAGCCCAATAGTGAAGGTGGGGCCGACCCCATGACATGGAGGCTACTTTACAAGTGGCAAATTCTTATTGCAACGCCCATGGCCTTTGTAGCGCAACTTGGTAAAGGAAATTGTGCTAAGGAAGCGATGTGCGCCCACCATTGATTATGACAACTATCATCAAGATCAATGATTGACATTCAAACATGAAAACAGCTATGGCAATTTCACAATTTGTTGGCGTAATAACTAACACCTCTAGAGTAAGAGTTGGTACGGACAGCTATGCACACTACGCAATGAGTGCTCTTCAAATTAGGAGGGGAAGCTCCCTCGTTGTGCTTGACAAAAGTACTTGCAAATGGAAATAAACTAAACTAAATCCTGTCTTTTTGTTTCAACTGTAGAGGTACAAGGCTTTCTCGAAAACTATACGTTGCAGCTGAGCATTTTCTGGTTTTGCAGATCCACTAACTACAACTAAACTTAATTACTTAAATTCTATCCAGTCTCCTCAAGAAAACAGAGCATGAGGAAATGGAGCAAGGTTTGACTATCAAACGATAAACGAGTGTAGATTCTCAACTTGAAGGCAAGGTGGCGCATCTATCAGCTCAATCTAGACAAGTTTATTGTTCACAACAACACACGATAACCAAGCTCAGATTCTCTACTTGAAGGCAAGGTGGCGCGACTATTATCTCAATCTGAACAAGTTTATTAGACACAAAACAGATTTCTCTAAACTATGGGAAGAATTCACCATGACAATCGCATGAAACCCTATGTGGCATAACAATTGATTATAATAGTAAAGACTCACAAAACAGATTTATCATCACAATCGCATGAAACCCTATGTGGCATAACAATTGATCATAATGGTAAAGTTGCACAAAACAGATTTATCTAAACTATGGAAAGAATTCACCATTACAATTGCATGAAACCCTATGTGGCATAACAATTAATTGCAATAGTAAAGACACATGAACAAATACCAAAAGAGCAATATTGAGGGCAAGGTAGGCGCAGCATATATTTCTCTCTCAAGCAAAAGTTATTTACAAATGAGCAAAAGCTCTTATTTATATACATCAAGGTGTAGGGAACCCTAAAATCACCTTGTGTTAACTACAGTCTTGCAATGCATGCAAGATTTATTGCTAAGCCCTAATTAAGCAAACTATACAGTTAACTGGAAAACTATCATCAGTTAACCGAAACATCTAATCTAAAAATGGACAATTGTGCAAGCATGCACGTCCTTATTGAAAGCGAGTTAACTAGAAGACTATCATCAGTTAACGAAAAACCCTAAAAGAAACTCCAAGTGTGTAAATCTGATCTCAGAATAGATATGCATGAGGTGAGACAGCGAGTTAACTTGAAAGGGTAACGCCAAGTTAACTCCTGTGTATAATGTCTATCCTGATAGGTGGGCACTAAAGTTTACTGTCCGTGATCTCAAGCTACTGTCCGTGATCTCAAACAACCAATCCCTCAACGAGATTGTTAACTGTATCACTATCTGGAGCTATGAGACTCTGTCGAAGAACGCTATGTCGGTGCAGCATATCCTCACCAGCTGTGATCTGGGACTGAAGTTCACCCCTACTCCTTGTTGCCTCATCGAACAATGCCGACATGACTGTAAGTTGAGTAATCTTACAGCCAACTGTCTCCCCATTGAAAATTGTATGAATGAGTGCCTAAAGCTCTGACTGAACATCGGTAAGCTCAACATAGGCACCACCCTTGATCTGATAACGGCACGGCAAGCGAGAAACTAAGGTTCTCACAGACCGGAGTGCACTAGTAACGTGCTCTCTACTCCCAGCCACCTCTGACGCCAAAGTGTCCTCTATCTTCACCTTGAAAACCAACTATGTTTTCCAAGAGTAGATAGCCTCTCTGTCCTTTGCATCTGTGACTGCATCATATGCCACACTTAGGTGAGCAATCATAATCTCATCCCTGGGTTTATTAATCGCCATATCTTGCTCCTCATCCTGGAGACGAATACGGAGCTCTCGTGCATTGTACCGCAACTGATATAACTCTGTGAGCATAGTACGGCCTCTAGCAATGAACTCCTCCCACTCATTCAAACGCTTGCCATATGCAACTAAGTGATTAAGTTGACTTTGCTCTGCTGGAGGCTCAAGCATTGGTGGGAGTGTGGTAATGGTCTCTAGTCTATGTACAAGGCTAGAAATATACTGATGAAGCTGTCTGATTTTAGCCTTGAGGGCTGCCTTATCTTCTCCATCCTTCAGTATTCTATCCCTGGCACTGTCTGTAGCAACCTGCAGTAGATCAACCTGAGTCTGGCGTGTGCTACGACCAAGGTTAACTATGATAACCTCGAAGTCCTGAGATTCCAACTCAGCCAAGCTCTTCCCCTGTGGCGGTATAGCAGTCTCGATGACAATCTCCATATCAGTGTTCCTCTCCACGTGGACCATGTTCTTGATCCTCTTGTCTGGCGCATCCTGGTAAACCTCATCAAAATCGGAATGATTGAGAACATAGGATGGCTGCCTCCTCTTCCTTCCAAGCTAAGCTTCGATCCAAGATTGATCTCGGCTAATACTACTAGAAGGGTCGTGTTGTGACCTAATTCACACCTCGCCCCATTGCAAATGGGGACCCTTGTTTTCCTTTTAGGGTTTTGCTTTCACATGCCTTCTTTTGTCTACTCTTCATTTGGGGGTTTTGAGTTTGAATTTTGAACGGTCAGCCGAGTTAGTTGGAGAAATTGAGCCTGGATCACCGTATAAACGTCGCCATCGCGCTCATAAGGCCTAGGAGACGAAGATCGATTGTCATTTCGGTCGATTCCGACACCTCCAAGTTTTTAGGTTTTCTCACCCTGGGCCCCCTATTTTTTAGGACCTACTTTTTTGGCACTTTTGCGCAATTCTGGGATCCCTATTTTTTAGGGTCTATTTTTGGAAAATTTCCATTTTTAGAAAGTTTCTATATTTGGAAAGGGCTCGAGTTTCAAAAATCCACTTAGAAGTTCGAAAAGATCAACGAAACTTTGAGAAAATCGATTCGAAATTTTTTGAAATTTTGGTAAAATTCTGGAAAATCACGGAAAAAGTTAAAAAAATATGGAAAATTTGCTCGAAAATGGTGAGAAATCTGGTAAAAATTACAGAGAAATCTGGTGAAAAGCACAGAAAAGGGTAAATAAGATGATGAATCCGTCAACAAATTGGTGAAAAATCAGGAAATTCATCAAGAAATCTGAGCAATTCATAAAAAATCTGAGAAACTTATGAGAAATCTGAATATTCATGGTGGGGTAATGACTGAACATCCATGGAGAAAACTAAGATTCACGGTGAGAAATTCGCCTAAGTATAGAGGAAGTCAATGGTGAAAGCTTCAGCCTTAGTCAAATGGAGAATGGCCAGACATCTAAGCAAGTCTGCCCTCAACAAAAGCTTCAATGGCCAGATGAAAGCTAAAGTCCGCCTTGAGCTAGAAAGGAAATGGCAACAAATTTAAGGAAGTCCGCCTTGGAAAAGATGGAATGGCTTGAATGGAGCTGAAGTCCACCCTGTCCATGTGCTAAGATGGCAAGCCAAGTGACCAAGTCCGCCCCATGTCTAAACATTGAATGGCAAGCCACAGGCCAAAGTCTGCCCTTGTGTGGCAATGAAAAAGGTAAAGTCCGCCTTGGTCAAAGTGTAGATGGCATGAAATCTGATGAACTCCGCCCTTGTATGGCCTGACAAATGGTGAAGTCCGCCCTCAGCATAAGGTTAAATGGCAATCAATTTGATGAAGTCCGCCCTTTGAAAAGAAGAATTTGTCTAAGGCAATGAAGCAATGGCTAGTGACAAGCCAAAGTCCGCCCTGAGTCAAATGAAGAGTGGCATGCAAATGACTGAAGTCCGCCTTTGGAGATGGCATAAAAATGTATGAAGTCCCCCCAGCTAGAGTGAAGATGGCTTGAGAGAAGCTAAGGTCCGCCTTGGTGAGATGAGGAAGATGACAAGCCACAAGCCCAAGTCCACATTAAATGTCAAGGAAACAAGGCAAGTCCGCCTTGAGCAAAAAGGAAATGGCAAGAGAAGACCTCAAGTCCGCCATAGACATGAGAGAAATGGCTTAATAAATGCTGAAGTCCGCCATGGCAAGAGATGAAAAGTCTAAGGCATAGTCAAGGCAAAAGTTGAATGGCGAAGAAATGAAGCAAGTCTGCCATGTTTAGGAAAGTGAAAATTTGAAATTTTTGCCTAAGTATAAACCTTTGGAAAATGTTAAAATATGCTTGGCACTTTGAAAATTCGCCTAAGTGTCTAGAGAAAATTTTGCCAATGACTTAAAATCATGCCAGATGATAAAATAATTTTGGACAAAAAGAAATATGGCCAAATAAAATTGGACATGGCTAGATAAATTGTGGAAAAATCAAGAAAATATGGCCAAATAAAATTGGACATGGCGAAAGAAATTTTGGAAAAGGATAGAAATTCGTGGCCAAATAAATTGGACGATAGGGATTATGGCGAGAAAATTGGACAAAATAAAAATTCGCCTAAGACATTGGCAAGGAAAATTTCGAAAATCAAATCGCCTTAGACAAAAAATTATTCGCCATAAAACGAATGGGTTGGAAATAATACATGGAATAATTATTTTAACTATTCATTTTTTCCAACGCCCCAAAAGAGATAAGTCTTAAAAAATTTGAAATTGGAAAGAGAGACAAAGAGCTTTATTAAACTGGCAATGAAATTGGAAACTTTCCCGGACAAGATCATTGAAGATAGAACTTGCCACCCGGAAGCGGAGTGAAAGATGAGTTTAAACTCAATTCTAAGGAAACAATGCAAATTTGCTAAAAAGATCAATTTTCTCACCTCTATAAGTGATTTCACTTCTCATTTGCACAATCATTCGATTTTGAGAAGGAAAGTTGTGAGAAGAAACTTGTCTAAGGCAAAAGGGTTGAGGAAATTTGCAGCAAAGTGAAGGAAATATTTTTTTTATCAGCTTGCATCGTGATTGTGATCACTTCTCCAGAAGTCACAGGCAGATTTGCTTTGTCCACTTCCTTTTAGCATAAGACTCCATCGTTTATTTTCTTTCCAGCTTGATTTTTCACGAAGTCTAAATTGATAATTAGCTGGAATATCTTTCAAGCTGATTTAAGTTTTGAATTTTGATTATTTTCTCTACCTTTTCTTGCAGATCTATTTTCGAAGCAGTGAAGATGAAGTTTGCCAGCAAAGGTGTGCAAACACAATCGAAAATCAAGTCCAAGTGGGAACACGTTGTGGACACCGATCTTGGCCACGTTGACCTCGAAGACTTCAGGAAAAGAATGTACGGGACTGATGGACGTCTGCCTACACCAATTGCCATGAGGATGATGTGCAATGGAATCGTCCATGCAGCTGGATTTCCACCAGCTAAAGAATGTCTGGAACTGATGGTAGAATGCGCACTACACTACAATGCACGAGACAGGCAGATAGAAGCTCCTGACGGAAGAGTCCTTGCCTACTTGTCAGAGCCAGCAATCCAAGAGACTTTTGGAATTCCAGTTTACAATCGAACATCCTACCGCATCAAGCAAGATGCACTCAAGCTCTATCAGAGCCAGCAGGATCTCTGTGCGTCCAACATAAACAAGAATTGGTTACTAAAGCCCAAGCCTACTGCAGGCAAGATGCCAAAGAAATTGATCAGAACCCACTTCAAAGAGGAATATGGTGACATTGTTTTGCTACTAAACAGAATTGTCGGCAATGCCCATGGTGCACCTTTCGAAAACTGGATGTACTATTTTATTGATAAAATAATCACTGGAGTCAAGATGTTCAATTAGTCTAGAATGATTAGTGATAACCTGCACGAGCAGTTAGTCAACTTTGAGGAGACCAAAACTTTTCACATGAGCTCATACATCGTATATGTTGGCGTTTAAATTCGCACCTGTTGTACCCAAAATTAATTTTTTGGCATTCTGTATAAATTGAGCTAAATCTGTTAAAAGCCTTGTTGAGTCAAGGAAGCCTAAACCAATCATAGAATCCTGGTGGGTTTATGTCAAGGAACACATGTACAAAATTCTGAAATTTTGAAAATTAGGGTTTTTTCCCCTATTTTCAGGGAAATCCCCCGAAAATAGGACCTTCCCAGAAATGATCGAAAATGATTTTGATAGGCTTAAAAGGCTTCACGATCACATTGGTCAAGTCAGAATCATCAAAAGATAAGTTTTACTCTGGTGGGTCTATTTCTATTTTTCAGGAACAAAGTTAGGAGCTCCGCAGCCATTAATGGCAGTTGGCCAGTACTAGGTGCTGAAAGCTAAGCTTCAAAAGCTTCAACGATACAACCATGGCAGAAAAGATCGAAAAAGATGCTGTTTGATGAAGGAGATTCCTGAAAGTGAAAAAGGTCAAAATTTGACTAACTCTGGAGATGTTACGAAGGGGAGATTGCTCACATGTTGAAAAGGCGCCTTCTTCAAGCAGGGGCGCCCATGATCTTTGAAGGTCAGATGCAATCAGTAAGATCATCCGAAGCAGTCATTCTCGGCGTTTGATTACTGGCTCAACAGTGAAACAAACATCCAGATCATCTGATGAATAGATCACAAGCAGCTGCCAACGAAGCAAAAAGAGGCAGTTGAGAAAATATCAAGAAACCACAGTTGACGACAAAGTTCTAAGAAAAAGAGCCTTTCCAAAAGAAAGGCGCCCTTCTTTCTTGACCTCCAGATGCTGATAAATGACAAAAGGTTGTAAGCAGCCTTGCTAAATTTGGCCTGAAATTTATGTTTTTGTCTCCTTGGGAATATGATAAACAGCTGGTGTGCAAGCTGTATTTGTTAATCTCGTTGAATTTACTTGTTTGGTTTGAAGAGAGCCCGAATATGCGCTGACAAAGGCTATTACAGGTGTTCTGATATTGCTGTGAAGAGCCTTACTAACCTTTGATCTGAGTTTTCTGTTTAATTCCCCTTTGGTATTTAGACAAGTACAGATTGTGCAAACTGAGTGTGCTGGTGTATGCTGATACAGTCCTCTGTTTGTTTTGTTTGGTTTGATGCTTGATTTGAATGCTCAGTTTGGTCAACACGAGGGAATAGGTTGCAAACATGTAATTCATAAATAATAATAAT
>VDFB02362053.1:0-27106 GCA_007258455.2 Sequoia sempervirens
AACTAGAATTTCATAATTTTCACTTAACTAGACATTCCAAAAGGACCTACAAAAACCGTAGGATTCTTAATGTATGTGAGAGGTATAAGATTTTAGAATACATTAGAGTTAGAGCAACCAATGGATTATCCCCTTTGGACCAAACATCAAGATCACTTGGCACTAACAGAAGACCCTCGCCATCCACTCTAAAAAATTGATTAGAGTTTGATGAAGAAATACATAGAAAAACCCCATGCAATAAGTATGGTTGTTTTGTGCAGAGATGTGCCTAGCTAAAAGCAAAGGGACCCCAAGCAAAGTAGTAGCAAAACAGAAGTGAAACAAAAGTGAAATGAAAGCAAACACCTACACTAACCAAAGCAAGACAGGGAAAGCAAACAACAAGGAGAATACCCTAAAGAAAACCTAACCTAAAACAAACCAACTAACCTAACGGAAGAAGGAAAGCAAGGTATTTACACGACACCTATTATACTCAAAAATAGGCTATGTACAAAGAAATTTATAGAGGACTATGTTTAGGCAAGGAAAATTGACTTTAACACTCATTGGTTATCATAAGGCGTGCAGAAGAAGTTGAGAAGTAGTTACGGTTCTTAACCATGTAGATTCATCTTTATATTCAAAAAAAAGAAGTTCAATATTGCAACATTCAAATTTAATCACGTCATCATGAAAAATCAGCAATTGAGGTGATTCATTAAACTCTTGATTAATCCATAAACAAGTTTATTTTCCCTTGTTCCCATAATCAAAATAATAAGTGAAATTATAAGTATTTATAGGAGAAAGGAATGATAGAACCTGGATTTCACCATGCGAAGGTGGTAGCATTTGACAGTTGAGAGTGAGTATTGCATCGTCAATCATTTCATTGGCAGCCTGGGGTGAGCGAAGTGGAAGGTGCAACATTTCTAATCCTAGGCTAGGATAGGACTGGGAGGATGCGGCAACAATCATCTCTTCAAAACCTTGTGTGGGATCTGTAGCCTCTATTGACAGTTCTTCAAAAAGTAATACTTCTCCATGTTGGTCATTTACAAACTTGGTATCCACTTGGTTGCTATCCTCAGATGGAAACATGTTGTCCCATTTCCTTTCCTAGGTGTTGACCTTATTTTTATGATGTTCGATGTCATAGGATAATGAAATGCATGAATCTATCCTATTGTAGCCCTCTAAACATGTAAGAGGATCAACAATGGTCAAGGTATAAGGACCCCTAGTTATATCTCATAGTTGACCAAGCATGCCATGTTTGTTGGCAGCCATCGAAACACCTCTGCCTTTATCTTCTTCTTTTTGCATCTCATGAATCTCATCATTATGTTCACCCATTTCCTCTTGTACACTAACTTTGTAAATGGAGGAGTTCCTTTCCCATTCTAGAAACTCTAATGCTTCACCATCTAGAGGTTCAAGTAGTAGGCCTTCATCACCCCCATCTTCTAAGATGTATTCTTCTTCAATGTTAGTGTATCTTCGTAATATAGCTCCCAATGAAAAGAAGTCATCAATAGATGGAACCTCCCCAAGGGGATCAGAATACCATGCATTATTCACCTCTAAGGATTCTCCATAAAGCCTGTCATCCATGGTGTATGAATGCTCTTCACAATGGAAAGGCTCTTGATAATATAGGGACAACATTTCGAGGCTCAGAATGTCATCATTGCCCTTCTTTTGTTTCTGCCTTAGCCTCCTCATGAGGACCTCCTTCAACTAGGTTATCACTTGGTTTTAGATCTTGTTCCTCTATTTCATTTCTTGAAGCAACTACAAGAAGTGATGCACTAGGCTATCATGCTTGTTCTTTAACTTGTTCAATTGCCTCTTGGCATAGTGCACGCATGAACTCTAAATGTTGCAAGTTGTGGAGTCTGCACCAATTTGGTAGTAGCAGTACCTCCAAATCCACTTGGCATCTTAGCTCGAACCAATCCCTTGCTAATCTGGAGATGATTTGGTTGTATCTTTCCACTATTGGGTCCTCATCATCACTTGGGAAGGAAGTTGGAGAGTGGACAACTAAACATAGGATTGTTCCCACTCTTCCAAATCTTCATTTTCAGATTTTTGATCATTTTCATTCATGAAGGAGAGATCTTCTAACCTGATTTCTCTTATGCTTTCATCATCATTTTCTACAACCCTAAGACATCCAACCCCTTCTTCTTTCTATTTTTCAGCATCTTCATGGGCTGCCTAAACATGCACTACTACAAAATCTGTTAATTCATCTTCAACTGCCAACAGTTCCTCTTCTTGAGTGGATGATTTCTTTTTATTGATGGAGGGAATGCCTTCTAAACTAGTTACAACCAAATTTTTTTCAAGGCACTTTGTTGTCCCAAGACTTTCAACTTCTTCCTCTTGGTTTTTAGTTTCTATGTCTGCTGTCCTGGCACTAACTTGTGTCAAATTTCTTGGTTCATATTTAATTTTCTATCCTCCAAATGTTGAAAAATCTCCCACCTCATGGGATGAATTCTCTTCATTGGGAGTTGGCTACTCCAACTTGTCTAAAACACCTTTGACTTGAGTGATGATGTTTTCACATGATGGATAAGAAAATTTTGAATGTCATGCATTGTGAAATCTGCACGAACTAGACATCAACACTTCATCCAAATTTAACCCATCCTTGCTGCTCCAGTGTTCTTAGATCAACTCTTTGAATGACTTGGCTACCATGGTTGTCAACTCTTCCTTTGGATCGAGAGGAGCTAAAGGTTTATATATTTCCCAAAAGGGAATTTCTCCTTGCAAGACTTTTTCGATTTTGTACAAGAAATTCAGACATCATAATTCATTGTGTCTACGAGTGCAATGGATTATACATTTAAATTCCAATGAAAATTGCTGCAATGGTCTCCTCAATCTCCTATTCAAATCTACATGTAGCTAAGTGATGTTGATTTGAAAATGCTTCTCCATCTCAACTCAACTTTGTTTGCCTAAACTTTTTTTCTGACTTCAAATTTCCAGAAAATAAGGAGATCTCCCTATCTCATATTTTAACTTGAAATTTATTTTCAATTTCCTATTTTCAGCCTTGTGGCCTCAACATGTCTACCATCCTTCTAGCACCAATTTTGTTGATGGGTGTTTTTTCACCTTCTCAACACATGAAATTCATAGGTGCATTACCTCTCTTGAAAGATAATTTCCAACAAGTTGCTAAAAATTACCCCAAGGTCTCTTAGGTGTTAGGTCATGACATGCATGGAATATCTCAGTTGTTTCATGTGATTTTATGGCAATCATAGGGCGGACTTACGAATGAGTTACAAAGCATGGGAATTTGGGTTTACAAATGGGGTTCCTAAAGTGTGAAATTAATGTGCAATTGTTGGAGGTTCAAAACAACAATCTAGAACTCCTATTCCATCATCAAATTTGGCTTTACAATGTGCAATGAATCTTGTTCAAAGTAGTTATTTAAAAAAAGGAAAAGGGCATAGAAAGGGAGAAGTTCCTATACCTAAGCTATGAATGAATAGTAATCATAGAGGCTACTATAGTATTCAAACTTCCTAAACTGAGTCTTGCTCAAGTGGCCAAGACAAACCTACAGTTACAAAAAACTAGTGCAATCTTGTAAGGAATGCAAATTTTTAGATTGCATGCAAACATCATGAACATGCAATTGAACTAAGTTGTAGCAATGAAGTAAGGAAGCACAGACTAGCTTTACAAAGTGATTTATCATCAATGAACCACAAAAAGCATGAGCTCAAAATTCATCAAATACTGTAACAACAAACACCATTATCACTTCCACTCAAGAAACTAACAACTAAAGCTAATAGGGAAGTAGAACCATGCACACATAATGAGCAAGCTCAAAAGAAACACCCATAAATCATGCAATGTTGCTCTCTATTGCTACAAAATGATTTTACACTAGCTCTCAACCATTTAAAAATGAGGGGGAGACCCTTATTTATATTTTTCCAAAGCTCAAATGAATGGCTAGGATTAATTCACAATGTGTGGCTCAAATTGATTACAAGTTAGGGTTTCACCTACCCCTCATTATATAGCAATTTATAAATACATTCCTTGTCCATTCATTATTTTGTGTTTTAGTGCCCAGGCACTGTAGCAATTTTGTCCTCTTGTTGATTTCCCTTTTTACTGTAGTAGAAACTCCTTGAAGGTTGCCTTCCACTTAATGTATTCACAGTGTTCTTGCAGCCAATCAAGTGCACCTCATTTATGGATTCACATCATGGTGGAATAGATTAATTTTCTCCTAATTTGATGGGCTGCCCTCGATGGATTATGATCACTTGAGAAAGACAAACAACCTCCCCTTCTATGACTTTAGCGAACAACTATTTTTGTTCTTCATATTTGACTTTCTTCATCATGTAGCCATTTGCTCGGTAGTTCATTTGACTACTTTAATTGTTATTCATATAAACATTATTTGTTTGGAAATCCTTTTTGGCCCTAGTACAGTCCCATAGATGGTCATGTGGAAGAAAAATCATGCATGGATCCATCTTGCAAAATTCCCTCTTGTACTAAGCTTCGTTTTATAATCATATTCTTGCACAAGATAGTAAATTTGATTAGGAAAATGAATTATAACTAGATAACTCAACATACAATGATATGAAATCCTCCTTTGAATTCTCTATAATAGTCCTCCAATTGCTTCAATTATTCACTTTATCAATCTCAGGATTAGGATAGAAGGGAATACTTGTATATTCGCATATCTAGAATTCCTTTGTAATTATGTTGTCATGGCCCAAATGACTTTATGTGCATCCATTGCAACCTAAAACATGGATGTTATCGCTCTGCCCATATCCGCTCCTATGGTGAAGTTTATACCCACTATTATAAAGAAAGAACATGCAAGTAAATCCTTGCCACATATAATGGTGAAATTGGAATCCATGCCAATCATCATCCACATGTCATGCTTGAAGGTTCAATTATGGATGTTGAGTAAATTCACAAGCATATCATCCATGAGTGACAATGACTAGGGCTGCAGAGCCAGCACATAAGAATTTCATCATTAAGTCTGCGAAAAGAGTTTGTGTGTAAGGCTGGGGAAGTTGTGTCATTAGAGAGTGAGATTGAGGAGGCGGAAAAATATTAGCTGCCACTTGAATGACTAGGCTACTAGAGTTCAAACCTCCCAATGACGAACGATAGATGCCAATCCCCCAACCCACAACCATTTTCCAAATTGAGAACCTATGATAATTAATAATGGTGTCAACACCAAATGCTTCTAAAACCTTCTTTCCATTTCCCATGCCCTCCTTTTATGGGACTAAATGCAAGAGTGTCACCGTTGTTGTAGATAATTTTAATAAGGAGGATGTTGTAACAATTTTGGGTTAAGGGATGTAGGAGGACGTGGGTGCGATGCTGACAAAGCACAATGGCCAACGGTAGTGTGGAACCCACAAGCAAAAATCTTGTGGGTGTTGGAGAGTGGGATGCCAGAATGAGACAACCATTGTGGGAGAGATATACAACAGATGAAGGTCCACAATGCAGCCTCCGCATAGATGATGGCTATGCAAACTGGAGGGGTCGATCTTCGCTTCCCATTTCACCACCTCGTTTAAGTTGTGCATACTTATTTATTTTAATTGATGCCCAAAAGGTGGTATAACCCATATTGAAAACATGGATTCATAGTTGTGTAAAAGCCACCGATATCATTACACTTTTATCAGTCTCTCGTCTTATCCAAGTTGGTGGATCGAATAAAGATGGTTGTGGTTGATTGACACCCTGACCAAAATGATCGCGTGAACTAGATCTCTTTCAAACTTCAAGGTGCCTTGGCTTATGATGCCAACAATAAATACCTTTCATCGTTATGATTACCCACCCCCTTCATCAACATGGGGATGTGTCATTTCAGTGTTTCTCCAATAGCTTGTTGATCACCTCATATTCCCACATCATTCACGTTAGTAATTTCATAGTATTTGATTCCTGTTATATTGACCCCGTGAACCTTTTCAATAGTATGGTGACCTTCCTCATATGATTTTGGGCCTTGCCACTTAGTTTCTCGCTCCTCACACTCTTTACCAACCCACCTTATGACATAATTTTGTTTTTCTAAGGTCATCTCATGTGGGTAGGTTACTTTGTCTAGATGCTATGGGAGAAGTCCACCGAGGCACCGCTTAGGAATAGTCAAGAGGAAAAAAACCCCTGCATTAGCGAAGCCTACAAGGATAACCTCTGTGTGGGTGGAAGCCGATGGAGAGCAGTGGTTGGCATGATTTCACAACAACTAACAATGAGCGTTGTCTCATGCTGGCGCCCTCACTTTAGTCTTCTCATGATGCATCTTATAAGTCTGAAATTTACGAGTCCTTTGCATACTTACAATCCTGCATACTTCCTTTCATGTTGTATTTACATCCGCACATCCCTTATTCATTTGTGCAATCTATAGCTTCTTATCATAAAGGTCGGTCCCATTTGGAGACTCTATCTGACCACCTCCATTATCGCAACCCGAACTAGTTTTTTATTGCACACTTGATCAATTATTTTATTTACAGAGATCTTCCATGTCTGCTATCGACTTCGATGCTTCCCCGATCCTCCTTTAGCAATCCTCTTTGCATGCTATTAGTAATTACTCTCCGTCTCATGGTGAGAAGACTCCAGGAGTGCGAAATCTATTGTGATGGTTTCCACGGGGTGCTTAGAATATCTAATGTCTTCAATCAGTCATGACATCTTTGTGAAGTCTATCTCTGTATGTCATGCAGTTCTTGCAAAAAAAACATGAGTAATGATTCCTTGTATTATGACAAGCCCTTTCTCTCAAGAAGAAACTTAAATAGCCTACATGTATTAAACTTCTTATGGATCTCCAAGAAATTATCTAATGCTAGATTTGTTGTTCTAGATTCATCTCTTGCACACCGCTCACATGACAATCTTAGTTAAGCTTCAGTGAAATCTCTCTTCATTTCCAGTCACAGCTCCTTCCCTCTTAATAATGCCTCTTTTTTGACAAATAATGGATAGGCCCAAGGAGAATGAATAAATGCTTAAGACTTTTAAAGCTTCACGATCCAATGGCATCGTTTGATATAGTGAGATCTCCACAACTAACCAGAAAATAATGACAAAGGCCCCACAAATGCCCTTATGTGGTGAAGAGCTCTCAGGGGGTAGTAATGAGAGCATCACCTTTAGGCATCCACAGAGATTATGGATTGATAAGTGTAGGGGGATGTAAGGAAATGGCTATGGATAATGGTGGAGGAAGTGATGGTGTTGTGAGATGTGAAACCTGCATACCCGCTCTTTGTGCAGGTGGTAGTATGCAAAAATCCATTTGAGGAACACTGACATGTTAACAATAATAGATAGGTAGACACTGTCAATGTGGGTTTCACATAGATGGTGGCCATTTTCATGAATTTTTTAGATGTCATCATTCACAAGGTGAATCTTTAGAGCACGATGTCATTCTAGAGGCATTGTTTTGAATCGTCATGAGCTCTAGTTAGTCCTCTCATTTTGCAGGTCCATCATGAGTTGGTATTGAGAAGCTATGCATTATCTCTAACATTCTCACACATAAAGTGAAACACATAATCATTCTATGTGGGAGAATTATGGAAGAGGGTGGATTGTCACTAATTGATTAATTCATTGGTAAGGTAACAACAACGAAATGCTGAAGAAAATGGCTAGACCAAGTGAGGATTCTACCATGTGGATGAATGTCAGGAGTCAACAACTGCTTGAGTGGTGAAATGGGAATAGAGTCCCACACGAGTGACCCATGATAGTTGTTCCATAGATCATGAAGGACGAAGGGGCAAGGATGAATACAGGGTACACATGTTGGACGATCATCAGGACTTGGTTGTAGGTGAACGATAGAGCACAATGACAAATGGAAAGAGGAAACCCATGAATGTAGGTCTGTAAGGAATAGCAGAAACCATGCGAAAAGCCATGGGAAATCTGCCAGGTTGAGCCTGTGAAGGAAAATGACTCAGTGAAACCTAGCTAGGTGATTTTGGCCAAGATGAAATTGATTGTTTTAGGGCTCATGACCAACTTGGGCTTGCAAATAGGGGTATGCAACATGGGATGGGAGCAAAGAAGCCCGCCGAGAGTGAAAATGACCTGTGAAGAGTGAAAAGAGGGGGTCCCTACCTTTGGCGGGGTGGTTGTACAAAACATGCACAACAATACCCTAAATGACCTTCCTACACACAACTAAGAAAGTATGCGCCAATATTATTTTACAAGAGTATCCACAAGCACAAAAAATGAAAGATAGTGATCGATATCCCATTCCTTTCTCTCTAAGTCATTTTGATAGACATCATTGAGAGGTCTTTGGAATGGGCCATTCAGATAAATCATAAGAAAAGATCATAAAAAAGTCAATGTTATCTATATGTCTTGCTAGTTAATTTAGCTAAGGTGATGCCTGATATTGATGTCCATTGTAGGAAGGATACATCCTAGGACTTGTTGATCAGGTGGTTGTTTGATGTTGGGATGATGATGAGCTTTATGATAAGCCTTTGATACAAACTTCACTAACTCACTTACCTATGATTTAGACTTTAGATTTTGGCAATTAGATTTGCACTTTATGACTTGCAACACTTTTTTTCTATTTTTTTTCCAAAGGTTGAGGGTGACAATTGACTTATTATGGATGAAGGTTTATTTTGGGTGAAAGTGAGATGGGATGGATGGTTTTGGATTTTTTGGAATATTTCAATGTTTTTGGTATTTTGAAAATGTTTTGAGGTTGTTTTTGGTGTTTTTGAAAGTTTATGTGAATGTTTTGGTTGAGTTATTTGAGGCCATTTAGGGTTTTTTGAGATATTTGAGGCTATTTAGGTCTTTTGATTATTTTCTATCATTTTTGGATTTTCAAATTTCAAATGTTTTTGTGTTTTTGAATATTTGGATTTTTTGGGATTTTTAAGAGTTTCGAACCAAGAACCTAACCTAAAGACATATCCTAGGGGTCTCGGGGGCTGATCAAAGATAAGCCTTGCCTACGTTATACATGTAGAGACCATGTAGTTCGACTAACATGACTTATTGAGAATGAGATATGAATAGTTGATGAAATGTTAGTTTATTATGACAAACTCCTAAAGGATTGATCTAGGGTGTCTTGGGGGCATATCAATGATGGCCTTTCCTATGTTCAAGCTTAGAGACAATATAGTTTGAAAAGGGTACTGTTTTTGGATTTTTAATGTTTTGACCTTTTTAGGGTTTTTTGATGTTTTCTGGTGTTTGGATTTTTCCTTTACAATTTTTTGAATGTTTTTGGATTTTAGCTGTATAGGATTTTGCAAATGTTTTTGGATATTTTGATGATTGTTTTATATTTTTTTTGGGATTTTTGATGAGATTTTATGAATGTTTTTGGGATTTTCCAATAAGATTTCCAATGACCCCAATATATACAAGAACCTGATATGATCCATAATGAAGTGCCCCTAGTGTGACAAGCTAGACTACTTCAATAAAGGCAAGACAAACTGACCTTTGGAATATGCCATGTAGTGCTAAAGGGTTTGCGATACTTCACAATGTCAAGCTATGATAAGGATGTGGACAGGTGATGGATGAATGGTTGTGCATAAATAGATGGAGGTACTTTATTTATGCAAGGCACTTGTTTGCTAGGTTTTCACCAAGGTACTTGTCCAAAGTGCCACCGAAGTGGTTTTCACTAGAGGACTATTTTTTTCTTTACATTTTTCAATCCTTTTTTTTTTTTTTGGATTTTGATAATTTTTTATGTTTTTGTATTTCTAGATTTATACCCTTCAAGACTAGGCATAATTTTTTTTGAGATGCAAGTTGTTAGTTGGCTTGCAAGGGTTCACCTTAGGCATTGACAATTGGTATGCTCATGATCCATAGCTAGCTATGACAACAAAGGGACCCAACTATTAGGTTCAAACTTTCCTTTTCTGTCCCAATTTTTAAAATTCTTTTGATTCTGCTTTAGGATAATATCCCCTACTTGGAAAGACTAACATTTGATCCGCTTTTTATAGCTTCGTTTCAATCAATTTGATACACTTGTAAGTGATTGAAAGCATCCAGACGATGCTCATCTAGGAATTCTAGCTCATTCAGTTGAGATACTTTGTATTCTTCATTGGTGATTAGGTTTGTAACTTGGGGAAAAACTTGGGCAAGCAAGATAAACACTTTAAGCTCATGCCAAGGCAATGAAAATCCTCAAAATCAAAGGTCCAAAACAACAAGAGTGAAATTAAAATAGGGTCCCTACTTTCAGCGGGGCGTGTGTGCAAAAACTGCACAATAAATGTAAACTCTGCTGGGAAATGCTCCAAAGCATTTGATGATGAACAAGAATCATAAACCCAAAATCTCTGGTTTCATCTCGCTATTAGAAAAACAAATCAAAATGCAAGATCAAAGAATCAAACCAAAGGCAGGCTGAACCTTCCATAGACTGAAAATCCAAGTGTGTGCACATGAGTTCATTTCCCTCCTTGGGCTACTGCAGAAACCAAGTTCCATCATGTCAGGCTACATAAAGATTCTAACTCCAAAAGCAATCTAGATAGAGCCTCGCTGCCAGTCAGGTGTCTATAGCCCCGACGAGGTTATCACTGTGACTCTCCCAAACATAGCTTTATTTCCAGCCAGGTGTCTATAGCCCCGATAGAGATATTTGGATACCCCTGATAAGTTGAATTCATTCTTTTTATTTTCAATATTTCTTTTCTTTTGATATTCTTTTCTTTTCACTTTTTCATTTCAACCTGTGAAAAATGAAGTTCACACTCAAGGCTGAGAACCATAGTGGTGCTGAAGTAGAAATAAGATTTTTCACCTACCATGACCTCACAAGGACCCTACTACAACCTCAGGATTTTTAAGATGTATAAAGGATATAAGATTTCAAAATACTTAAAATTCAAATCAAACCAGTGACCCATCCTCTTTAAATCAGACATTTAGACTACATGACGATAACAAAGACCTCAACCATCCTTTCAAGACACAGGATTAAAGTTCATCAAGAAAATACTTAGAACAGTCCCAGATAAAAGAATATTTGCTATGCGGGTGCTACACATCTAGAAGAAAACGAGAAGACCTCCAAAGCAAAAGCAGAGCAAAAACAAAAAAATGAAAGCAAACCTATGCTAACCAAAATGAACAAAAGCAAAGCAGAAAGGGAAACCTACTCTCACCAAAGCAAAGCAAAGAAAACAAAATAGAAAGGAAAACTAATCTAAAGAAAGCAGAGAAATTTGCATTTATTCAAAAAAAACTATATACAAAGAAACACCAAAATGACTCATCACCAGACACGATAAACTGAGACCTACACCTACTTGACTTTTCAGTGCATGAACAAGCAATAAGGTGAAAGTAACAGTCCTCAAAAATGAAAATTTATCTTTATACTCAATAGAGTAAACCTCAAAAATATAGCATTCAAACTCAACCTCATAATTAGGAATAATCAATAACTAAGGTGATTCATTGAAATCATGATCAATCCATATGCAAGTTGTCTTTCCTAAACTTCCATAATCGAATTGATAAGCTTCATAATTTTCAATAAAGAAAGAAACAACTTGATTTTGTACTGCTGTAGACTGGATGTGGTATTCATCATTCTTCAATTGTAAAGAGCTGATATCTATGTCATCAGGAGGCCTCCACTGATGGTTCAACAATTTCCTTGTGTTGGAAACATGCAATACAAAACTGGAGGCATCACTATGTAGTACAAAGTCAAATTTAGATTGAACAAGTCCAGAATTATCAACATGGAACTTTTCACCTATTGGAGTATTTCCATGAGGAATCAATGATGAGAATGTAGAAACATTGTCTTGTACAACAAATTTCTCAATAGGATGCTCATGAAGAAGCATCGCAGGCTGGCCTTTAAGCATATTTTCACTTGGAGTTGTGTGATCATGCCCATCAATTATGACTATAATATTACTATTTTTAGCATCATTCAAATTTTCTTGCATATCAATATGAGCCACATTAGTTATCTCATCATTGATGCATAAAGTTTGTAAATTTTTAGTGCCTAATTCATCAATAGACAGAGAAAAAATAGAGTTTGATAAACGAGAGAACTCCCTGAATTCTTCCTCTATTGGCATTGGTTCAGACTCTTGATTACAGTCATCAGGAATGTTGACCACTCCATTAAGTGCTTCCTCATGTTTTTCAAGACATTCATCATAAACTTGTTGAAATTCTCCCATCAGAGACTTGTTTGGTGTATTTTTTTGTGCATCCCTCATATGTTGTATCAACTGCATTTTTTCTTCCACCTCTTTTATGGTTGCCTGGCACTAGAAGCATGTGAATTCTGAATGCTCTTCCTCATGTATCCTGCACCAAGCTAGTAACAAAAATTCCTCTAGATCGATTCTATAACTCAAGCTTGACCAATCTTTTATAATCCTGGCAACAAGCTCTTCATATCTAGTATGTATTAGATCCTTATTCTAAATGAATTCCTAGAAATTATCCAGTAAACTGAGCTGACTATCTTCAAGATCATCCTCATTTTCAACTAGTTCCACCAAGGCTTCAGTACTACTGGACTTAGCTATGATATCAATAGGTGCAGTATGGAACATAAGGACTTCCTTTGCTTCTGACTCCTCAAAAGGGGCTGCAAGCACATAATTTCCCATGCTCACCTCTGTTATCAAAATTTCATTGGAAGTGTTCTGATACTCTATAATCATGTATTTCATCCTGAGTTCCCTTTCAATTCTAATCTAGTTTGGCACTCCCTTCCAAGGAATCCACATATGAGAGTTATCAGTTGATACATATCCATTCAGGACCCTAGTAAAGTCTCTTCCTAGAATCAGGCCATAAGCATCAAGTATATCAGCCACTTGTATATTGATAACTTGCTGAATCCTAGGATCAGAAGTGACTTGCATGTGAATCATATTTAATTCCCCTACAACATTAACTTCAATTCTATCCAATTGTGTAACTTTCTTTGGGAATCAGCAGGAGTAATACCCAAAGCTCGAAAGACACCAAAGGGCATTACATTGGTGGAAGCACCAGAATCTAACAAGCAATTGTGCAAGTGCTTACCAAATATACTAACCGAGATCAAGAATGGAGGAGTCTCTATTTTCCCTTGAAATAGAGTTAAGGGAGTATCCACTTGAGCAACTTGAGGCCTATCTTTCTCTTTTCCCTTATCTCCAGGAGGCACATGAACTTGATTATGAGTCTGATTCTACCTTCCCACTATTTTAGAGCTAGATGCTTTGTTGATACTTTCACTAACTGATCTATCTTGTGATATGGAATTTGCATTATAAACTCCTAGAACTACATTCATAATGGTTGGAACTCTCAATAACTCAAATGTAGAGAGACTTACCTTTAGCTTCTTGAGTTCTTCTGCAACATATATAGCCAATTGTTCTTCACTTAGATCAGTAGGGGCCTCTTTTGGATAGTCCACCATCCTATCTTTGCTTGCTTCAACACTCCTTCCTTTTGGCATGTCCATCTGTGCTTGATCTTAGAGAAATATTTCCTTGACACTGGAGGATATGGATTGTTGGAATTAGGATCTAGAGGTGTTGTGAAGTTGTTTGGTGGAATGGAGGTGGTGAAGGGGCCTCCAACCTGTGGATACCTATGTGGCATGTCTCTCAAATCATACTTCTTGGTAGGCTTCTGGAAAGTCTGTACCTCTTCAACATAAGCTTCTTCTTCATCCAAGGGGCCATTGTCATTTACTATATTTTCATCAAATAACTGTGAAATATCATCTCCATTGCATACCTGGTCTACCTCTTCCTTTAGCTGGTCTAATACTTCTTCAGGCACATTGTCTTTGCTCTTTGGAAAAGGAGTATGATTTAGTACCAACACTGGTGAATCATAGGGAGTAGATGGCACCATTTCCTGACTACCTGCATTATTCTCCACTTCATACTAAAAAATTGAGGCCATTGTCTGGAACTCTTGACAATCTAACTTAGAATGCTGACTTGTTTTATGGAGCCTACACCATCCTGATAAAGTCGTTTCAGCTAAATATACACCACTAGGAGGCTTCTCTTGATTGACTAGCTGATTGACTCACTAATCCAACGGGGTGGGGAATCCTCCATTGTTAGGCCTCGTATTCCAAGTCTTGTTTTGTCTAGGTGGTTGTCTCCTGTCAAAACCTTGTCCACCACCTTGACCTCTATCAAAGTTCTGGCCTAAGGATTGTTCCTTATCATAATTCCATCCTCTATCACTATTATATCCTTTGTCATTACTATATCATCTTTCATTGTTATATCCTCTGTCATTATTATATCCTCTTTCAAGATGTTTCTCTCTATCAAAATGTTGTCCTTGTTGATTTTCTCGACTTTCTCTACTCTGATTGGACTGCATATTTCTTTGAGCAGCTTGCAATTGACTGTTCTGGTTCCTCAAGTAAGTTACCTCCATATTCAGCTTTTTCACTTGTTCAGTCCAGTCATCCAATCTCTCCTGGTCAGGATTTCTATATGGAGGTTGGCTCACATTATTTTGGTGATATCCTACTACAGTGCTAGTATTTAATGACTAGTTCAAAACTTCAGAATTCTACAGATATGGGGGATAACTAGCATGAGATTGTGGATGAAGAGGCTAATTCACATTTTGTTGGGGGTAGCTGACTATAGGTAGCACTTGACTCACTAGAGGCCTTGGATGAGGGACCATAAGAAACTGAGGAACCAGATTCATGATGGGAGTATGATTGGTGAGAGCCTGATTGAGAGCTGGGACCTATCTAGGGTGAGCAGTAGGTCCTAATGATGGTAAAGGTCAAGAAAAATGTTGTCTTAAGGCAGTGCTAACCTTTATAGCCTCTGCATATGCATCAAGTAGGGTATTAGGAGGATTTTTTCTCCATTTCATGAAGGTGGTTGTCAGGTTGTCAAGACCTTCATAATAGACTTCTAAAGTAGTGGCGTCATCAACAACATAGGGGGATTGTAGTCAGGTATAGGCATGATGGAACCTATTGTTAAAGGACCCTATAGGTTCATGGACTTCTCTTTTAACATTAGTGAACTGAAGATAGAGATCATTGGGACTAATGGGAATTCTAAACTTTTGCAGGAATGCAGTCTCTAGTTCAGTCCAATGCTGGATAGACCTGATAGGTAAGTGATTATACCAATAGAATGCATCTTCTCCTAAGGAATAAGGAAAGAGCCTACATGCCACATCCTCATGATTGATTACTCTATCCTTAAGGCTAGTTTGAAAGATCCTTATGTGTTCCTCAGCAGTTCTATTAGGATCATTAACATGGAACTTTGAACAAAAGTGCTCAGGGTTCTTGGGCATGACATTGTAATTGGCGAAACTCAATGGAGATGGGTTATTAGATAGGAAAGCCATCGGTGGAGGTGGGGGCGGTAATGGTTGAATTATGGTTGGTTGAGGTTGTTCGATGGGAATGTCCTCAGACTCAGACTCAGATGAACTTGATGAAGATGAGAATGATGGAGATGATGGAGGTGGTTGGGTGGATGATGATTCTTCCTTTTTGTTGGTCCTTCTTGACCTAGTAGGGACTGGTAATTCTTGAAATTCCTCCCCTCTTAGAGTATATCTGGTTCTTCTTCTAAATCTTTTGGGAGAGATGGTAGACAAAAATTGATCCAGCTTAGCTTATTCAGGCCCTCCTAGCACTAATCTGTTGATGATGTTTTCTACACAACAACAACTCAGACAGAATATGAAATCCTATCTCTCTTGAAAGGTAAATATCCATCAGCAAGCCTCAAGAGATAACCCCAAGGTCTCTAATGTTAGGTCTTTATAATGCATAAACAACTCAGTGATAAATGTGAAAATGTTGGTAATCACAAAGGGACCTTACTACAAGCAAATACTGAATCTTGAACTTATCAGATCTAGCAATAAAATGATACTTCAATCCTAAATCTAACTCAAATGATAAAAGAAATAACAAAATATTAGGGTTTAAAAGAGATTCCTAAATTAAAACTACTTCTAAGATTAACAATGCAAATGTTGAAATCCTCAAAATGGACCAATCCCTCATAAACTAATTCCTGCTTAACCCAAATAAACCTACAATCTCACAGAAATAGTGCAATCTTCTAAGGTATTAAATATTTTTAGATTATGAACATTCATCCAAGACAACCCAATTGTAATTGAAATGAATAAATCTCCACAATTGAACTAAGCACAATGAATATAAGGGTCTAGGCTAACTTTGCAAAGCAACTAACAATCAACTAGCTGCAAAAAGTATGGACTAGGATTGCTGCAAACACTTCAAGCATCAAATCATGAACACCATTGAATGAGATCTAAATCTGAATCTAACATATATCTAATAACCTTGAGCAATTTGAAAGATAGAATCATAAGAACCATGCAAGATAAGTCAACACAAAAGAGATCACCAGAAAGTCACAATGTCTTCATATCACCAAATTTCAGCAACAATTCAAATGTTTCGTTACAACACTTGCTCAGAAATTGACTAACTTCTAACTCTACTCTACTGTTTAATTCGCTCTAAGAACTATCTTTCTTTCTATTCTATGTTCTCTATTCTATATGTTACAAATGAGGCAGAATGCCAAATTTATAGGAACCCCCAAAGCATGTCCGCCAAGCTGGGATTTACAATCATAAAATAGCCACAAACAAGTCATCCCAACTAGTGTTTACAATAATAAATGGCCATAAAATAGGTCAGCCCGGGGAGAATTCAAAATAAAACAAATTAGCATTAAATGCTTGAACTCAATCTAGGTCGGCTTGGGATCTTCAACATAATTCAGACAAAGGCACAAGTTTCAATGCAACCCTATATTAATTGCTTCCTTCCATTCTTATCCTAAGCACACCTTACCAAGTCGGTCAACAGTTGAATACTTTAAACTAGTACTTGAATTTCTCCATTAATTGAATTAATTTCACCTCCAAAACTTCCTTGACAACCCAGTTAAATTCAGCCTGCACTTAGCAAAAGCCACCATTAATAATATCCATTATAACATGAAGAATTAGCCCATCATTAGTAATATATTCATCATCCAAATAAATTCAAATGCAGATCAAAATCAACCCAAAAATATCGTTAAAGTGCAGACAACACAATTTGGGATTTCAGGTGAACTGCGGAATCCAGACTAGAAAGGAATTTCGGGGAAATCCAGGCCAAGCAGATTTTGGTGGAAACAACATGAAAAAACCCATAAGTAACATAATCCGATCATTATCAACCAAGAAACAACATGATAGATCTTAAAATAGCTCAAATTAATCATAAAATGCATAGTCATTCATTAATAAATCATGATATCTCACAATTCTTCGTTTTCCACCAAATTCCAGAGAAATCCACATGGGATGGATTTCCGCGAATGAAGCAATAGCCTGCAGATTTTAGAAAAACAAAGGAATGAAGGAAATTCAGGAAAATCCAAAGGGAGTAGAAATCCACAAAGCATGCAAAATTCAGGAAAAATAGGAGAAAACAAAAAGTTGGGAAAATCCGCCAGTGCAGGAAAATCCCGAAGCAGAAAGAAAACCCGAAATTGGAAATCTAACATGATCTCACTCAAATTGATCAAAGATAAAAAATTTGAGGAGTTGGGCATGGAACCAGTTTAATCTGAACCTCCAACAGATCTTCTTTGAATTCTAGGCTCACTTGAAAGCAAATTAAGATGCAATGGAGATGCCCTAGGCATGAAACCCTAAATTTTAACCATTAACGCACAGAGAAAGTTTGAGACACAAAAATTCAAACTCCAAGCAAAACTAAAATTCCAAAGCATGCCTTACATTCATCAATCAAAGAAAGGCAACATGTACATACCATGAATAAAATGCCAATCGACACCAGCAAAGACAAACAACAATTTTGAATGCCCAAGCAAGCAACAACAATGAAAATGCTGAGGGAATCACAACCAGATCAATAATTCAAAAAATCAGTATGCCACAACATGCCAAGTACCCAAGGATCAAATAAGCTAACTTAAGAGAACACAAATGATAAATCATAATGGCATAAACCTCCAAAAACCAACTATATTCGGAAAACTTTCGGCAAGACAAAATTTTGGAAAAATCTGGCCCAGGCGAAATTCCGCAAAGGCCAAAAATCTATGAATCAAAACATTGGAGCCCATTTGCAAGAGTTTGGATGAAATCCAAGAAAATTCGGATGGACCGAAATATCTCGAAATGGGGTAAAAACCCGGATTTGGCTCAAAACTTAAGATTTTCAATGTGTAACATGGGGAAAAGAAGTTGGGAAAAGCAAGATAAAACACTTTAAGCTCATGCCAAGGCAACACAAATCCCCAAAATCCAAGGGCCAAAAGAACAAGAGCGAAAGCAAAAGAGGGTCCCTGCTTTCAACGAGGCATGTGTGCAAAAACTACACAACAATTAGTAGCTGAGATGATCTCCGAAAATGATAGTAAATCAAGATTAGGTGCATAAGATCAATTGTATATTTTATGGGTTCCACGCTTCCCCTTTGAAGCAATGTACCTCCACTACGCTTGGTCTTAAAGAATAAACTACCAAGATCAAAATTCAAGAAAATTTAATTTTTCGTGATGCCCCATCACTGAGGAAAGAATAACTATGCTTGTATACCGAGATCATATATGAAATTTGGATTTTGGGTGATCCTTAAGGAAAAAAAAAAGAGGACAGTTTCTAAGTCTAGAAAGGCCTGATGCAAATGTGCCACAAATGTGAAAAAATGATGCAAAACAACCTTCGTTTGGGAAAAAATAGGATTGAGGATCCAAAACCCTAGATTGACAGCTAAACAGGGTCAAAAAACCCTAATTTTCATGCTTAAATAGCCCTTGAAGGGCCACTTCCAATTCATTTGTACACCTAGCCTTTAGAGATTCTTGAATTTTGAGCTATGACCTTCATTCGAGGTGGTGCAAAGAGTGCTTCCACGACACATTTTGAAGCGAATGTGAGTGTACTAGTGACTACCAGGCGTAGGACCACTAGTATGTGACCCTACCCCACCTTGTTTTCTTGATCTTCGTATGCATTAAATAGTGTTAAAAGTCAAACTTAGTCAAGCGGTGTTGTTTGGTGCCACTGAAAGCTTAGAATCAACACCATGCGACCTTAAAGTGTGCCGCTATTGAGTCCTATGATGTGGCATCATATTTTATAATTTAGAGTTTAAACCTCAAAGTGCACTGCATATGCAAATGGTGTCACAGCGGTCCAATTAGGAATTTAGGGTTTTTGGCCAAATTGATGTGCAGTCAAATTGTGCTACTGCAATGGAGTTTGGAATTTAGAGGGTTCCAGTGGCGTAGTTTGGAGCCTTCAAACAATGAAACATTTTCAAACAATGATGCCTTTTCTATTTTTGTCGTGAAAACTTTAAACAGGATCTTGATTTTTTACAAAACTTGACATTGTGGATTTACTGGTGCAGGAAGACACAAAGTCAGTACCTTCACGTGAGCATAGGTTCTCAATTCTTAGCAAGTTGAATGGTTTACATGAGCTACTCCAAGAGCACCTTGGGGGGATAGGGCTATGGTACATTGCATACACCATCTATCAGGACACATCTAGGCATGATGACAACATTGGCAAAGCGATGGCATAGTGAGACGTCATTGTTTCACTTCCCTATAGGCAAGGTGACTGTTATTCTAGAGGATTTATAGCACATTCTTTGATTGCCCATCCATGGAGAGTGGGTCATTTATGATGTGGATGCTAGGACAAATTCTTTCTATGAGGTTATGGGACTAGATGAGATCATCTTTGTTGAGGGACAAATTGAGTTGGAGTTGTATAGGAGCTTGGTGTCGCCATTCTAATTGATTGTGGCAGCCATTATCTTAGGTCTTGTAGCACTAGATCAATGTAGATGATACTTTAGTCTGGAATGGGGTCTAGCTTGGGAGGGGTTGCTCTACTGGAGAGAGTGATTTGTGTGGGGACTAGTGATGCTGGCCTCCTTCTATCATGATTTGTGCGAGTTTGCTTACTACGACAACAGGGCCATAAGAGTTGGAGTGACACTCTTGCACATCTGGGCCTAGGACCATATTGCAGTGCTTCGCCAATGACTTATAGTTGTTGTTGCTGAGCCAAATGAACTAGTGGTCTGGTAGTACAAAGATGGCTTGACCTTTACACATAGAGAAGTAGTTGGCATCCCTCACTAAAGGAGGGTGATTGATGAGATGATCATCTTCACTTGGAGGCCTTGGCTCAGGATTCCCACCTAGTACGATGATGTACAACACCTATTCTTTGCAAGGAAAGATAGGATCATGTAGGGAAAGGAGCACACTATGATCAAGCATTACCTACTAGATCAGGTGGCTAGGCAGTTTGGAGAGACACAGGATAGGCTTGATGACCAATATGTGGCCATATTTTCCCACACTATGAGAGAGACTACATGGGGTCGACCAATCCCTCCAAAGGACACAATGGATAGTTTTAGACAACTAGTGGCTAGTCCATGGCCATACGATTAAGGGTAGGTAGATGTAGGGACCACACAGGCATACAGAGATTGGTTTCATCCTCCCATCATATTGATAGTGCCAGGGGTAGCTTTACCATGGCAGAGACCCCAAGGCTGAACAACGCGGTGGGGGCGAGGGTGACGAGGCCATGGAGATGGGGATGGAGGTGGAGATGGAGGTAGAGGAGAAGGTGGTCCACCCCCTAAATAGTGAGGGAAGAGGGATGGGTAGAGATACCAGTAGAGAGATGGGGATCAACAAAGAGATGCCTCGAGGGACCCACAACAGCCTCTGAGAGACCATCAGTAGTAGCCACCACCACCACCACCACCTCAACCAGACTAGAGGGATTCTTTGATCTAGCAACTCTAGGCATAGGTTGCCACACTGACAGTTGAGAGGGATCAGGCATGAGCAGAGCAGGATCAAGCCATACAACAAAGACAGGCCGTCGAGCTATGACTAGCATAGGAGACTGGTCGATGCCAAAAAATCAAGAGCACACAGGGCAAGAAAGTCCCAACACACATGTACCAAGATGCAGTTAGAGAGGCAGAGTATTACCAGGTTCATTAACATTAGGCAATGCCTCAAGCAACCTGGGTGCCAAATTTCTCGCAACAAACAGGGCAGAGGCAAGATCAACCCGAGAGATAGCTAGGTGATGGGAGTAGCCACCAGGGCTAGCTTATATTTTTTATTAGAGACACCATTCTTTTTGTGATCCACGAGCTCCATTTTTTATAGCCCCATGGGAATTTGTATACATTGATTGATGACATGCACATTTGATCCTGATTCTTTATACCATGAAAGTTACTTTATTTAGATGATATATATGATATGATGTGATTCGATATGTGAGATGTGTCCTATTCTATTTATGCATGATGGATGGATATATTTACTTCTCTTATAAGCAATGTGATGTATGTATGATGCTATATTATGTGATGTATGTATGATTATGCTCATGGATGGATGGATGTATTTCTCTTTTTAGTATCTTTTCTATGTACTATTTATGATGACGTGGATACAAATGTTATGATATGAAAATGATTTAAAATGCTTAGACTAACAAATCTATATTGTGCACCCGATGGATGATGATGATAAAATGTATAAGATGCAATGATATATATATGGGTATGTGCAGGATCATGATGGGCCAAAAAGTGGCAATATGATGGGTATGTGGCTGACGACTATTTTTTTTCCTAAAATTGATGAAATGAAAAGGGTTTTTAAAGGATATTCTCATCTTTCCACTGATATAAATTATGCTTTACTTTGAATTTAACAAATAATTATTATTCATTTTCTATTCAAATTGCGACTAAATTCCTGATTAATAGGCTGATTGAAAAACATTTATAGCTTTGAAATAGTATCACATTTTTTGAATCCAAAATATGTGTCACATTCCATGCTTCGCATACTATAGTATTAAAAAAATAAAAAATGAATTTCATGAAGTTTTGAGTTAAGGTGGTCAAAATACGAGTTTGTATATTTTTTAAAAAATTGTAATAAAAAATTCATAATTAATTATTTACTTGGAAAAAAATTACAAAAAAATATGTATCACATTGGGGCATGAGTCCTCTACTTATATCTAAAATCTTATAAAAAAAATATTATCATTTTATTGTGGTTAGGGTGGTCAGACAAACACCTACTTCTTGTTTTTTCCCTGAAATTTAAGTACCACTGCATTGAAATTTCAAATTTTCACCAAATAGAATTTTTTTTTAAACAAACCTAGTAGTTTAGAAACTACATTCAATTTTCTACAAATTATGATCTTACATATTTTTAAAATAATATACATAACTTATTCAAATTTTTACGTAAAGTTTCCTAACTCTGATTTTTCTAATTTTTTTGCCACTTAAGGGCCTGCTTTTCCATGATGATCCCACACATACCCATATATTTTTCAGTAGCTTTTCCATGTATGATATGATGATGTGCTTATGGATGTCTGGATGATGCACATGATATGATAATACTTATATGACGATATGATGATGCATGTGATGATGCCTATGTGATTATGTAATGGATGTTTTGATGATGCATGTGATATGATTTTAATAATGCCTATGTGATGATACTTTTATGTTTATGCAATGGATGCAAATGTATGGTTTATGGGATGCTTAGAATAACCAATCTATATTATGCAATGATGAAATGCAATGCATATGAGATAATCAATGTTTCCTATATGATATGGATGATATGCATCATGCTGGTGGTTTGTGGATGTAGGATGGATGCATTAGTGATGTTTTTTATTAACTTCCATGGTACAATGTTGGCACGGAAAGAAGGAAGAAGAAATAAGAGAATCCAACAAGCCCACATTATTAGATATGATGATGATTTTCTTCCTAGGAATTGGGGCCTTTAAAAGGGCTACTTACCTTATATTTGATAACACACATGGGTACGATGCATCAAGATATAAAGAACCAAGATGACTTTGCACCTAGTATGATGGACTTTGACTCTACAATCAGATAGGAGTACTCTTGTTCACACCTAACATATAGAACCTTATTCAAAATCAAATTCATATATTCCAAATATATCAGACCAAAACATAGAAAAGCAAGCCTTCCCATGTGGTCAACAAGACACCTAAAACACCCTCTGTACACCCAAACAAAACATGCATGACAAAGGTTATATTACAAGAATATCTAGCAAGCACAAAAAATAAAAAGACAATGATCATTGCCCCATTCCTTTCTCTCTAAATCCCTTTGTTTGGACATCATTGAGAGGTCATCGAATGAGCACAATAAAATAATCCAAAAGATAAAGATAAAGTAAACAAACAAGCTAATGTTCTTCATATCGCTAGCCAAGACTAAACTACGGTGATGCCTAATGTTGATGTCCATTGTAGGAAGGATACATCCTAGGATGTGATGTTATCAGATGATTTTGGGATAATCTGGATGATGAGATATTAGTACCAAGAGTTGACCAACTTGTTTACTTACTGACCTAGACTTGAGACCCTAACGTTTGAGTTTTCAATTTTTGACCTACTAGTCTTGTTTTCAACTGCATTGCCAAAGATTGAAGATGACGGTTGTTTATTATGAGTGATTTTTATCATGGGTGAAAGCAAGATGGTATAGATGGATCTTCTTTTTGATTTTTTTGAATGTTTTTGAAATATTTTGAGGCTATTTTTGGTATTTTCAAAATTTTACAAATGTTTTGATTTTCAAATTTTCCACTGTTTTGGGGTTTTCTGAGATTTTGACCAAGAGACTAACCAAAAGACCTATCCTAGGGGCCTTGAGGGTTGATCAATAGATTAGCATTGCCTACGTTATACATGCAGAGACCACATAGTTCAACTAACACAAACTCGATTATTGATGAGATATGAACAAATGGATTGCCAGTTTATTATGATGGACTCCTAAAGGACTAACCTAAGTGCCTCAGGGGATGATCAAAGATCAACCTTGCCTACGTTCAGAGCTCAGAGACCCGTAGTTCAACAAGACAACTCTATTTTTGACTTTTTTTGATAGACTTTTTGACTTGTTTTTTTATTTTGATATGTTTTGAATGTTTTTGTATTTTCTGATTTTATGAATGTTTTTGGATTTTTTGATGTTCTGATGTTTTTGGATTTTCTGATTTTATGATTTTTTTGGATTTTCTGATTTTGGGAAGACTTCAAGAATATACATGAATCCAATCTAATGAGAACATGACCCAACATGATGAGATAGACTACTTTGATATAGGCAAGACAAACTGACCTTAAGAATGGGTCGAGTAGTACTAGGAGGGATCATGACATGAACACAGGACCAAGCTATGATGTGGATGTGGATGGAGATATGGAATGTGATGAAACTGTGATGGATGGATGATGTAGAACAATCCATGGAGATCCTGGTGGTTGGAAAGTGCTTATTTACACAAGGTGCCTGTTTGCTAGGTTTTCACCAAGGTACTTGCCCAAAGTGCCACCGAAGTAGTTTTCACTAGAGGATTATTTTTTTATCTTTACTATTTTTAATCCTTTTTCTAATTTTTTTGGATTTTTATGTTTTTTTTTGTTTTTTATGTTTTTTTGGTTTTATACCCCAACATATTAGGAATAAAACTTTTTGAGATTGGAACTGTTTATGGGCTCCTGCAGAGGTTCCCCTTCAAGCATTGACAATTGATATGCCCCTGACTTATAGCTTGCTATGATGATGAAGGGTCCTAACCAATTGGGTTCAAATTTCCCTTGCCATCTATATTTGGAGCATTCTTCTGATTCTCCTTCAGCACCAGTTCTCTAACTTGGAAGGTTTGACTCCTGATCCTCTTGCTATAACTTCACTTGAGGCAGTTCTAGTATACTTGCAAATGGTTTAAGGTATCCATACACCACTCATCTAGTAATTCTAGCTCATTTAATCTTGACACCTGATATTCTTCATCTGTGATGAGATTTTGCAATGATATTCTCAGTGACAGGAGCTTGATCTCAATGGGGAGTATGGCTTTTGATCTGTAGACCAGGGAGAAAGGGGTGGCACATATTGGTGTGCAGATGCTTGTTTAGTAGGACCATAGGGAAACATTCAATTGGAGGTGCCAATCACGACCAACTTCATTGATTGTCTTCTTGAGGATTTTTAAGATGGTCTTATTTGTAGCCTTAGCTTGGCTATTTCCCTAGGGATAGTATGGAGGGGGAAAATGATGTTGGATTTTGAACTTTTGGCATAGGTCGCAAACATCCTGGTTCTTGAAAGGTGTCTCATTATCTGAAATAATGGCTTGGGGGACACTGTAGTGAAAAATTAGGTAGTTTAGGATGAACTTTGATATCTACTTTCCTGTGATATAGGTCATGGGAATGGCTTCCACCCACTTTGTGAAGTACTCTATAGTAGTGATGATGAACTTATGCCTGTTGGATGAGGTGGAGATGATTTTTCCAATGAGAATGAACCCCCACTGTGAAAAGGGCCAAAGTGTAACAATCAAGTGGACCTCCTAAGCTGGTTCATGGATGAGATTCCCATGTTGCTGACATTGTAAACACTTTTTGACATAATTTTGAGCTTCCTTTTCCATTGTAGGCCAATAGTACCCCATCCTCAATAGTTTCTTAGGCAAAGTCATACCACTTGAATGTGAACCACAAATGTTATTATGTACCTTGGTTAAATCAATCAAAGCTTCCTTAGCATTCAGGCAATGTAAAAGGGTTCCTTCAATGTTTCTATGGTATAAGGTATCTTCTAGGATGAAAAAATGAGATGACTTTTTGACAAAGGCTCTTTTGAGGTTTGGGGTTATATCTACGGGGAGGACTCCTATTCTCAAGTAGGTGTATATATCATGGTACCAGGGATCATTGGGACCAATGATTTTGCACAAAGATTCAAACTCTAGAACCTTGAATACTAGTACGAGAAGCTACTCTACAAGGAATTCTTGCTTTGGGATGTTACGTGGGATTTCTAATAATGATCCAATTGTTTCCATAGCATCCGCCACTCTATTATTTTCTCTTTGTAGTTGTTTGAATGTGATATAAATGAAGAACTCCTTGAGGCCTTCCACTAGTTTCTTGTAGGGATTCAACTTGCCATCCTTTGTTTGATACTCATCATTTACCCGGTTGATTACAAGCTATGAGTCTCTGGAGACCTTAAGTTCCATGATCTGCCACTGCACTATAATTCTCATCCCTTTGACAAAGAGCCTCATATTCTACAATGTTATTTGTGCAAGGAAATGATAACTTGTATGATTTTGGTATACAATCCCCTTGTGGAGTGATGAATAATATCCTTGCTCCCAACCCATGTTGCATGTAGGATCCATCAAAGTACATTTTCTAGTGATCTGCTACACTTAGGTTGAAGATTGATTTGTTAGGGAATTCTAAGACAAGTGGGTTCTCTAAGTATATCAGTTCCTCTACCTGCTAATCTATAATTTCTTGTCCTTTGATGGCCTTGTGTTCCACATACTTAATGTCATGCTCTATTAGAATCATAACCCACTTAGTTGTTTTCCTTGTATGAGTTTCTTTAGAAAGTAGGTACTTGAGTGGGTCTATCTTTGCAATGAGCTTTATTTGATGTGCTAGCATGTAATGTCTAAATTTTGTGCTGCAAACACAATTGCTAGGAAAGCTTTTTCAATGGGTGTATAATTTAGCTCATGTCCCACCATAGTTCTATTGATATAATAGATAGCTCTCTCTTTTCCATTTTCGTCATGTTGTGCTAAAAGAGCATCGAGAGCTACTGTTGTTGCTGATATATATAAGATCAAGGGTTTGGCTTGAAATGATGGTATGAGGACTGGAAACATGAGTAAGTACTCCTTGATCTTGTTGAAGGCCTGATCACACTTTTCATCCCACTTGTGTGCTACCCCTTGTGGAGTAGATGAGAGTATGATACTACCTTGTCTACTAGTTGCGCTATGAATCGACAAATGGACTAGAGTCTTCCTTATAAACCCCTTAGTTG